>PVHP010016775.1:0-35106 GCA_004024765.1 Zapus hudsonius | reverse complement strand
GGAAGGAAGGAAGGAAGGAAGGAAGGAAGGAAGGAAGGAAGGAAGGAAGGAAGGAAGAAACTGTCCCAACTAGCATAGCCAAAATAACATAGTAACAACCAGTTAACATATAATAGAAAAAATGACTCCATTCATAAAAACAAGTACCACAAAAATAAATTACCTAGGAAGTGACACTTTTAAAAAGAAGACTTTGAGTACATTATGTGATGTTCTTAAAAACTTGATGATGGCAAATAAGATCTGATAAATTTGAAAATATACCCATTTTATTTTTTGGTATGGAAAAGTTTATTATAAGTGACTAAGTATTCCAGAATTCATTTAGTAACAATACCATTCCAATCAAACCACCTGAAAGTATTATTTTTGAGCTGAAAAAAAATGACTGTACAGTTCATTTAATACAGAAGATTAGAAAATACTCCCTTGGAACTTTGCGGAAGAGGGGGCAGAAAAATCGTAAGAGCCATGGTGGGGGGAATGTCCAGAGGCATTCCTGCCCCCAAATGACTGCTGCTCACACAACACATAGTCCTTGATCCCATGGTGCATACTGGCAAAGCCACCAAAGGGGGCCCACAATGGAATGGGGGCTCGGAGGAAGGAAACAGAGGTACCAACACATGATTTATGCATACCAAGTTTCTACTTAATAATATTTTTTTTTTAAATTAAACACTCTCTCAATACAAAAGAGTAATAGTCACGGAGTATATGGCTATACGTGCTATCTCGGTTGTAGTAAATGGCCACAATAATTAAAACAGGGATACAGGGCAGGAATCGAGACAGAGTGCTCATTAAATCAAACTAAAAGTTGAAAATAGTCCTAAGTAAAAACTTAGTGAATACTGAAGGTGATATTTAAAATTCGATGTAGAAATAATACATTTTATTCAATAAACACCATTGGTAAAAATGGCTTGGAAAAAATAAATTGCATGCCAACTTCATACCACATACCAAAATTTATTTCAGCTAGATCAAATATTTAAATATTAAGAAAATGAACACATAAAAAGAATACTAACTACCCATACAGTCTTAACCACTGGAAGGAGCCTTTAAATATTAGTTCAAAGGTGGAAACTCAGCAAAGAAGGGCCAATTAAGCTTTATAGAAACAATCCAGTATACTAAAAAAAAAACATAACCCAGAGAAACACATGCCCTGGTGGGTAGTCCATGCAAGAAAATACTTTAAAACATCCAAAACCTTTGACCTGGGAATTTCTACTTATGAGAATTGATCAATGAAATTATGGGACAATCCAACTTTCCAACAATGGTCAATTCCACAATACTGTGCATATCAAAAAAAAAAAACGGGATGGTAGGTATGTACTGAAAAATGACATACATACATATATACATATATATACATATATATATATCCAGATGCAATAGAAACAAAAATGTTGCTTTTGGTCATTTCTGAGTTCTTGGATTTCAAACCAACTTCATTAAATTTTAAATATGTCCAAGATTGCCTAAAATAAATCTGCATCATCCACATTATCTTTTAAAAGGTAACTGAAAGCAGCTTAATATCATGAGCTACTATTTAATGTCAAACCTTACACAGTTATCTATAACTACCTTCTAGAAAGATGAGGGAATATCTCTACTATACTTTTCAAATCAACATGAAAATGAATGAATAAAGCAACAGAAAAAAAAAACGGGTAAATGGGACAACAAAACTAATTTGAAAGGGAAGAGATACATTTGTCTAATAAAATAAACGGGAAAAAGTCCATGCTCACCTATAATCCAAAAAATGTAAGCTAAAAGAACACATTACTAAATCAGCAAAGATGCCAGAACTGGAGATGCCCATGCCACGGTGCCTTGGGGCGCGAGTGTCCCCGTGCACTGTAACTGGAACTGTATCTGGATACACTGTGAAAACAGATTTGTGGTAGACCAATGCTTGAGCAAAGGGGAGCTCTAAAGAGATATTATGAAAATACAGAAAGGAATGTGTAAAAAGCATTCACAATTCAATGAATGAAAAAGTAAACTCCTACAAACACTACCCATCATTTTTGTTTAAAAGATAAAGATATATATATATATATATATATATATATATTACATATGGGGAGGCAAAAAATAAGATCTCTGTAGGGATTCCGAAAAGAATCCTCACAACAGTTACGTCTGGTAGAGTGAGTCTGAACACTGCTTTTTGATTTACTTTTTGTTTTCCAAATTTTCTATGTCACATAAATAGTTTTGCAAAGAGGAGAAAATACTAGATGCACTGGGAGTTACTTTCCTATAATTTTTTCTCAAGCTAGAAAGATAAAATAATAGTTACTATAGTGATAGACTTTAGACCATGATAAAAGCAAAGTGATAAACAGCCTACAGCAAGAGTGGAGTGCCGTGTGGATACCTCCTGGAGCACAGGTAAGCAGTTGCACCCCCCCCCTTTGTGCAGAGCTCCCCACTGCAAGCCCACAATAGCTGGTGCACCCCCCGCTGGGGTCAGAGCAGAGGCCTCTCTGGGCTGGAGGTCTCCCTTGACCCACAAGAGGAATCTCAGCCAAGACTGCCTTGTTCTCTCGGGTGCCTGGGTGCCCAATCTCATCTTGCTGAGCACTTGGGAGTTCCATGTTTGGTGCAATATGGCCTGTGAAGTTCATTTGCTAGAAAGATTCATTGGCCCTATTAGGAATCCACACTGCAGCGATAAACTCCGTGCTCCTTCTGCAGGACCAAGGAGCCCGCAAGGAAGGCTGGTTCTGGCGGCCTCCTACCTTGATGAAGAAGGAGACAGGCCCAGTCACTCTCTTGGTGGCCACTCATTCGCTCAGCAAACACTCACTGTCCAAGGAGGCCAGACATTGCCCAGGGCACTGGAAGGGGAAATGGGCTCCAACTTGCAGCTGTCCTGGTTCCAACTGGATGACTTACCTGTTAGTGCCAACAGCAGGTTTGGCCAGGAGGGGAGCTGGCTGCTGTGCTGGAAGGAGATCCTCCACAGGTGGTAATGAAAAGACAGGGCACTCCACATCACAAGCAGCTCTTCCAGGTCCTGCCTGGGTCACAACTGGGGGGACGGAGCACCGGGATGTGTGCAAAAGTGAATAGTGCAATTCCTCACTCGTGGGAGGATCATGGGAGCCTGGGCCAGAGTGGTCTGTTTCTTACCCTGCAGAGAGAGGGGAGGCTGACACCCTGGCGGGACTCCTTATTTTCCCAGGTTGGTGCCGAGGAGTCAGGATCTTTATTTAACCTTTCTGCTACTGTGCATGTGTTCTGAGTCAGGAAGGCAGTTGGTAGAGATGGACTTTTGGACTAACTGCCCCAGTCACAGGGCTTCCATGTAGAAACCATACACAAAAACAGCAGAGCCAGGACCTGGAGACCAAGAAGACCAACCTGGATGAGGTTTTGAGGACGGTGCTAGAAAGCCTGCACCTCCATCAGTGAGTGATGAGCCAAGAGCCCAAAGGGTCCTGGGCAGCCATGCTGCCTGTCCCCCCCACCAGCGAGGTAGAGGCACAGCCACTGAGCCACTTACCCAAACCTTCACCCTCCCCTCCCTACATGAGCCCCACAGAGCTGAAAGGGGAGCTTGGAATGGAAGAGTCTAGCCTGGAGCTGGCTGGACTGTGGTCTGCTCACTCACGTGCATCTCATGTGCGCCTGGCTTCTGCTGGAATCTTTTGGCCTGTTATAAAAAACACCAGGCTTGATCTCCCAAGACGCAGCAGCAAGTGCACACACTAGAGAGCATAATTAGCCGACCTTGCTATGCAAATAAATACATGATATATGGTGAAAACACACACACATACACACAGAAGCAAATAAACATGTATGTCACATTGAACCAAAACGTTAGCTTCCTAAAATGTGTAGGAAAATGGATTCCAAATGAGAAAAGAAATTTATTTAATTAGTGGCTGTTCTAGTTTCCTTTACTTCAACCCTCCATTAATGTGGGCCAATTAACTGTCAAGTGATTTACAAAAATATCTTTTTATTTTCCATTCTACATTTCTAAGTTCATCATGACTCAGTCTATCTAATAATAAACAACCTTTGGATTCTATAAAATAATGGAAGAGTACGTAAGCAATTGAAATCTCAAATGGATGCTTGAAATACACACACACACACACACACACACACACACACACACACACACACACACACACACACACGACGGATCACAGAAGGAACATGTAGGCCCAATCCTGGGACTTTCTAGACATACCTAAGGATTAACAGATTTCTATCACATTGCACAGCCAAGCTCATCACCTATTTCTGAAGAGAGGGGGAAAAAAAGTCCTCATTACAAACCAGCATAATTACTAAGTCGGACCCAGGTAAAAATTTTACACTTGAACTAGAATGCAATTATGGAAGCCACTGAGATTCTGCCCGAGCCGCCTGCTTGCCGCTGCCCGGAGTACACTGAGGGCTTGTCTGCCTGGTGGAGGCAGTTTGCACTATTAGAGATGTTTTTGTAAGAATGTCTAGTTTTCATACACCTCAAAAAAAAAAAAAAAACAGCTCTGGATGGTTTGTCTCCTTTCAGACGTCCTCCAAGAATTGAATCTCTACGATCCTTACTCTGGTCTTTCAGAAAACAGAGGCCTGTTTCTCTGGTTTCAAATACAACTGGAGACTTGGGGTTTTGCTTTCACTTTGCCTGCTCGGTGGCCCTGAATAAATAAAATCTTTTCCTATCACCCTTTTTCATTCAAATGAACAGGAAGTTAAAAAAATAACGATGTCTAAACATTTCAAATAAACATAGCTACAAGTCCATTTAAGGACAAGGTCACAGATATGCTCACACTTCAAAGCAAGACAAAGCTATGCTTCACTGCTGTGTGGGAGCCTGTTCGCCTTCTAATGATAGGAAATAGAGAGAGCATTAGCGAAATTGTAAAACTGGATTCACTCCCTGTGGGACAGCCTTAGTAATTCAGGCACCAGTTCTCACAAATAAGAATGAAGGAGATGTTTTCCAAAAATGACATTTCAAGGAATAATTCTCTCCCAAGTAAAAAAAATTCAGGGGTGAGGCAATGGGGTCAACTGAATCCAGCATCTGCTTCTAAGCCCATCAAAGCCACTCCATTCAACGGCTTGTACAATTTTCTATTTAACCAACTTTGTGCAAACCCATGGAGAAACGGCATATTTAAAACCAAGGGCAAAGGAACTCCCTGCATGGTTAACCAAGGACAGGGGCCTCGGGCCCTCCATGCGGAGGAGGCATCCTCGTCCTCGGGGGTACCTCCTGGCCGCATGGGCAGTTTCTGGCTCTTTTGCCACTGTACGTCAAGTGCCAGAAAGTACTAGCATTTGGAGGTGGAGATCCACGGTGGCTTAAGGTGCCTATCGCTGGCAGCTCCCCAGGCTAGTCCTGGGTAGAAGTACCCCCAATCAGTGCTTCCTGAGCAAGGAAGGGTATGTGGGGCCCCCGTTGGCTGGAGCCAAAAGATTACTGACACACCACAGATACGTCTGTAATGCGGCAGGCTCACCCGTGGAATAAATAAATCGTCCACTCCCTCACTCCGCAGCAGTTTCGAGCAGGGCTTTAGTCCTCCATTACTGTGAATGTTCTTTGGCCCACAGCAAAAAATATTGACAAAATTCCGCTTTGAAGACAGTTATTGTCTCTGTATACTTGATAGCAGCCTTCACACGTTCACCTGCTGGCATTAAATTCTTGAGTTTGGGCGAGAGGAGAGAAAATGTGCCACATCTCAAGCCTTTCTGCAGTAGCAGTAGCAAATCAAATTATTCCTTCAATTAAACTAGCTTTGTGCCTAAAAGAAAAAAAAAGGCCACAGGCTTTCTCTCCCACACATGAATAGCCAGAGTTATCACCCTTGCTGAACCCCAGGATTCAGGCATATTCTAAATGGTTTAGTATTCTGGGGGACCACAGCTCATAAAATTGAATCCACTATGAGAGATGTTAGCATCCTCGTGCGCTCTGAGCTAGCAGACAATCCTGAGATGGAATTCTGCATCTCTTTCTCTCGTCACTCATGTCTGTGTGCCAACCACAGTCCATTCTTTAGAGGGTGAACAGCCAGCCCACTGTCACCTCCACTGTCCCAAGGGGCCGGGGAGGAGGGTCCTGCCTCCCTGTGGGCTGTGGGATGACAAGACTTTGTGGGATCCAGACGCAATAGTTACGTCCCAGCACTGAGGTAAGAGAGTCCTGAATAGCCTGTGAGCTGCCTGTGATGGGCAAAGCCGGCTGGCACATGCAGTGTTTACCACTCCTTGGAGAAGCAAAGTGTGATGAGGGGCTCAGAAGGCAGGGGGGCTGCAAAGGCTTGCACACATATTCACGGAGGAGGAGGGTGGGCAACCCTTTCTGCAACTTTGTGTTTGGTCCAGAGGCTCATGTTGGTGAGAAGCAAGGACAGGTGCTTCCAGACTGAACACTAAGTTACAGTGAAACAAAACAACTTTTTCTCTGTTCTCCAGAAAAGAGGCAGCCATTAAAGAACTTGGTATTTTCTTCCTTTCTTTCTTTCTTTTTTTTTGGGGGGGGGTTCGTTTTGTTTTGTTTTTCGAGGTAGGATCTCGCTCTAGACCAGGTTGACCTGGAATTAATTCATTATATAGTCTCAGGTTGACCTTGAATTCACAGCGATCCTCCTACCTCTACCTCCCAAGTGCTGGAATTAAAGGCGTGTACCACCACGCCCAAGTGCTGTGATTAGGAAGGATTTCTGACAGTTACTCTAGAATGAAGCCTCAGATGGACAGACATGAGAACACTCACTCATCCCTCGCCTGAGTGAGATGAGAATCCCCCACTTGGAACACAAAGAGGGGCAACTCACTAACATAAAATAAATCAGGATAAATGAGGAATCAGAACTCTAGCAGCGTTAAACATCCCATAATCTTGTAGTTAGTGGGAAGAGAAGTCAGGGCAGGAGCAAAGATCCCTAGAGAATTCTGCCTTTCTTCTTGCTAGAACTAAAACTGTGTAAACCAGAGAAGCTTAGAGCAGTGTCCGAAGAATGAAAGAGATACTTGAAATAGCAATTCAATAATCAAGCATCAATACTTGGAGGCCAGGGGTCCCTGTAAAACGTCTCTGCCTTAAATGGGACGCCCTGGAATCCTGTGAACTATTTATCTGCTTAGCTATAGGTAGCACCCACAATTTTCCTGAAGCTGATCTAAAAATACCACTGCACAACACACTTCACCTCCCCACTCCTCTTTTTCACCTAAAGGCAAAAAAGTAAATCCAGTTTCTCTTCACAGATCTGTAGGCCTGTTTTTAATTTGTGCCGCGGTCCTTTTGATAACAATGCCTAGTTAAAACATCCATTAGAAGTCTGTAGCAGCCATTGAATGGGAGGAAAATCTAATAGGGTTTCCTGAAACTCCTTCATTAACGTTTAGAGAAGTTCTCTCCTAGAGCAAGGGGTGTTGTGGGGGGAGGGGGCAAGAAAGACAAACAGAGTCAGAGAGAGTGACAGAGAAGTGAGGGGAGAAACACATATTTGGGGCTGGTTACAAACCTTTGGAAAGAATTAAGTCAAATATTCTTTGCACTTCAAGTCATCTCAACCAATTCTTATAAGAGTGAGATTGTATTCTGTGACTATTAGCCAGTGTCTGCAAGAGGTAACCATGAGACTCACAGGAAAACACATTTTCCAGGGAGCACTGACAAAAATCTCAGCATAGGGGCTGGAGAGATGGCTCAGTGGTTAAGGCACTTGCCTACAAAGCCTGATGACTCGAGTTTGATTCCCCAGTACCCATGTAAAGCCATACACAGAGTGGCACATGCATCTGGAGTTTATATGAAGCAGGTGGAGGCCCAGGCACGCCTATTCTCTCTCTCTCTCTCTCTCTCTCTCTCTCTCTCTCTCTCTCTCTCTTCTTCTTCTTCTTCTTCTCTTCTCTTTAGCTCTCTCTGCTTACAAGTAAATAAAAACTTTTTTAAAAAAATCTCAGCATACAGCTGGTCGTGGTGGCACATGTGTTAATCCCAGCAGAGGTAAGAGGATGGCCTTGAGTTCAAGGCCAGCCTGAGACTACATAGAGAAGTCCAGGTCAGCTTGGGCTAGAGTGAGACCCTACCTCAAAAAAAATCTCAGCATAGTACCAAGCCTGTGCAGAACCCCCACATCTTCTTGGAATCCCACAGCTTCATAGAACCTCAGAACCCAGAAAGATTGAAACAGCAGATCCTCTGTGGAATATCAGAGCTTTCAAAGAACCCCAGAGCTCTCTTCCCAGGAGAAATCAAGAACTGAGCCAGACTAGATGCACAGGAAAGGCCCCCAGGAAGAGGCTCTCACCCCTCACTCTGACCTGACTATACATGTATGTGGGGAAGGCAGACGCTATCCACCTGCTGGAACCTGGGTATGGGGCTGGTTCCGCTCAGTCTCGGCTGGCTAATGAACACACAGTGAGCCCAGGGTGAGATCATGTTGGTTAGCACATGGTCCTTCCACCATAGAAATGTCTTACACCACCGTGTGAGGGCTACCTGTGACAGTGGCAAAGTTCACCTCCCCCAGGGCTTACTGAAGGGCAGGGAACCCCAGGACACCCTAACACACACATGCTAAGACATCCAAGCTGTCTTCCCTCCTTCCTCACCTAACGGGTCCAGCTCAACAAGCTCAACCCTTCCAACAAGTCATCATCGCCTATCCCTAACATAGAGCCCAACACTCAATACAGTCTTTCTTGATTGACTAAAAAGTCTTCATCTTTATGACTTTTTTGTGTTCTGTTATCAGTCTACATAGGCTTTGAATAATCTGGTCCTATTTTTCCCATGAGCCCTTCCCTGTCAGGAATGCTTGTGTTGTGTTATAGCTGAAAAGTCTGCACCAAGACTCTATTAGTAATTTTGATAAAAGGCAACTATGGTGCAGACACTTCCTGTGCAAGCACGGGGGTCTGAGGAGATCTGAGAGACCACCTGGATTCTATCCCCAGGACCCATATCAACAGCTGGGCATGGCCACACACATCTGTAACCCCAATCCCATAGAGAAGCAGGGATCAGAGAATCATTGGAGATCCCCAAAACACAACAAGCTCCAAATCACTAACATTCCAGGTCAAGTAAGAATGGGTGGATGAGTGGTGGATATCCAACATTCACTTGTAGCCACCATAGGCAAGTGTGTGGGGCACTGCATGGGGCATTTACATGTGCATACATCACACATACCATACACTTATTCCGAAGAAAGGCAAAACGATGCAAGTTAAATAACTGTGTACACAGAAAGTATCTTAAAATTTTTAGACTTGGGCTAGTTTATGGTTCTAAGCCAAAAGTTTTATGTTCTGGGTGAAAACTGTGGTTTTTGTCATTCCTGTCAACAAACGCTGGTGCAGGTGGAGCAGGAAAGAAGGCCCTTTCCCAAGCATTGGGTTCACTCTTCAGCACACAAGCAACTGCTCTACATAAGTCATTCATACCTTCACCTTCCCTCACCCTACAACCCACCCACCCTTCTGGGTTGACTCCCCACAACAAGTTGGATGATAGCCTCCCGAAACATCTGCTGTCCACTTTGTTGAGGATTGTTTGCTTGCATACCTTCTTCCCCTGGAGACATGGAAGCTTACAGACCTGCAATTGTTGTGTCTCTCAACAAAAGAGATCTTGGACAGACTCATATATGGCTGTTGGAAGAATGAACTGGAAGCCCCATAGAGCCACTTTTTTGTGTGACTCATCCTCTGACCCCTAGTGACATAAAGACCCAGAAGACTGAAATGGTCTGCCCAGTTAGGACTACAAGCCCTACATGTCCCCGAACCACCTCAGAATCCCTAGGAAAGATGCTCACCAACCCCACCCCCAGTTATACCACATTCCAGCATTCCCTGGGCCACCTCCAGACCTCCTAAGCATCTCCCACATTGTAAGCCCCCAGCATGTAATAGTCAAAGTCTAGGGGAAGACAAAGTCAACATGCAAATTAAAGTCTCATCCACATGCTTGCTGGTGAGGCTCCTCATGGTACAGAGGAGACAGAATTAGAAATGGGTTTTAGGGCTCACCTCATGCCCCACAAACACAAGGAGCTCAAACTAATGACCATGAACCACCAAACGGCCAACACAAGACCAAGGAATCCAAGCATCCCAACCTTGTCCCATTACAAATCACTACTGTCGACAACTGAGCTGGTCCTGTTTCCACTGTTAGCAGTGCCAGAAAGGGGCACCCTCTGCAGGAGCTCCTCTTAGCTTATAACACGTCACACTTGACGTGTCAGGTGCCAGGCTGCTTTCTTTGAAGATGATACCAGCAGCAGAAATATCTGCTATTCAGTGGTCAAGTCTTAAGGGCACATATTCAAATGTCAAATGATACACCAAATTACTGGCCTCTATCTCCTTCAAGATGCTTCACAGAGTCACAGTATTCCAAGTTTCTTGAGGAAAAACAATTTGAGGTTCTTTCCTCTTTTCTACATGTGTATGGTGTACATACATGCATGTGTGTTCATATGCGTGTGACATGTGTGTGTGAAAGCCAAAAGTTAACGTGTGGTATCTTCCTCAGTCCCTCTCCATGTTATTTTCTTTGAGACTGTGTCTCTCACTGAACCTGGAGCTCACTGATTCAGCTAGACAAGTTAACAGCCAGCCTGGGGATTCTCCCCTCTCCACCTCCACAGCACTAGGATTACAGGCATGTGCACCACTGCTGACATTTTCATGGCATTTACATGGGCTCTGGGGGATCCAGACTCAAGATCTTCATGCTTGTGTGGCAAGTCATCTCCCCAGCCCTGGGAACCCCTCTATTATTTCACTCTCCCCTCTTGGCAATGCCCCAGGGCTCTTTCCACTGTCAGTAAGCTCTGGATCAGTCTCCTTCCTACATCAGTGTGCATCTGTGATGGGCCAAGGAATCCAGATAATATTTTGTCAGCTGGGGATTTATTACCAATAATAACTATCAGTGATCAACAACCACTAGGTATCAAACCAAATTAGCACTTGGTTTATACGCAAAGCATCCTGATTACCCTGTTGATACAGGCTGTCTAAAACCCCCACCTCTAGTCTGCAATAAAAACTGTTGCCCCAAATGGTAAGAACTTTTCTTTCTGGTATCTATATTGTATGGATGTAGCCTCCAAATTCTGGATCCTCCCAGAACTTCCCAACGTAACTTTATTTGCCAACAGAATCTTTGCCAATGTGGTTCCGTTTGGATGATGTCATACTGAAGAGGATGGGCCCTAAGTGCCATTGTTGGTGTTAAAGTTACCTTCATATTGCTGGGACTAAATACCTAACAGAGCAGCTAATTAGGAGAAAAGGGTTTATTTTGACTTATAGTCTTAAAGTCTCAAGGAAAGCTTCATGAAGGCAGGGAAAAACTGGCAGAGAAAAGCAGAGGCTGGACATGATGTCTTTGCCAATATCAGGTGGACAATAGCAACAGGAGAGTGAGCCAAACTCTAGCAAAGGAGCTGGAAATAAATATATATATATATAAAGCCCATCCCCAACACACACCTTCTCCAGCAGGGCTCTACCTTCCAAATTGCATCAGCTGGAAACCAAACATTCAAAACACATGAGTGTATGGGGGACACCTAATTCAAACCACCACAGTTGGTGACCTTATAACAAGAAGACAGAGAATAAGGTGGCCATGTGAAGAGGGTGACAGAGATGTGCCTAAATAAATGCCAAGGATTGCCAGAAGCCGTTAGAAACAGAAAGGATCCTCTCCAAGAACCTGCAGAGGAAGTATGGCTGCCCACACCTAGACCTCCAACTTCCGGCCTCAGAACTGGGAAGAGAATAAGTCTTCACTGATTTAACTACTGGTTTAACTATTAAACTCTCCTCTGACTTTAATGCTTACCTCTGCGTTATTGCGCTTCAAGGAAGTCAGCAAAGATTAGTACCATAAACAACGTGGACGAATGGTAGTAAATTAGTAGCCCAAGAACAGAATGAAGGAGGCGGTGTGGTACTACACCCACAGGCATCATCTCCTGCAGATCAATCCTGGATGGGGGAGGGAGCTCTGCCCGACTCTATTCAACAGTGCAGCGAGTGCCACTGGGAGGGGGCAGAGACTCTCAGCCACTAAACCCTATGACATATTCCTAACTACATCCTCACCACAGCCACAGCTCCTGGAAGGCATTGCTGGGGACTGGGGTAGCTCCTCTGACTTGCAGAGCTGTCCAGGCCTAGAAAGGGGTTGACCCACCCCACTCTAGAATTTCAAAGGCTGAAGACCTCTGGAGAGGCATCCTGGAGTGCTGGCCCTTTCAATGGGGACTGAGGTTCACTCACAACTGTGTCCCCATAGACACTTGATTCCCAGTGGTGCTGTTTGGGAAGGTTAGGGAATCTTTAGGAAATGAAACCTTGCTGGAGGAAGAAGGTCCCTTGGGAGCAGGGCTGGAGCTTTTCTGGTCAAGCCCCAGCTGCTGCTGTTTCCCTGCTTGCTCTCTGCTGAAGTGACCACATCTTCTTGCCATGGCCTGCCATGATGGACTCTCCCCTTGGAACTGTAAGCAGAAGGAAACCCTTTTCCTTCCATAAGTGGCTTCTGGTCAGGTATTTCCAAGACAGTAACTGACCCACTTGGTTTGCATCAGGTGATGACAGGGAAAGGCAGCCATGAGCCCCACAGAAGTGTCCCAAAGCCAGGGCACATGCAGGTGAGGCTGCATAGGGGCTGCTGTCTCCTTAGAGCAGTACACTCACTAATAACAACAATTCTGGGAGCCACCATTCCCAAGAAGTCAACTGAACAGCAGGTTGAGTGGCTGTTAAGTCACCATGTAACCCTTAGCATGCGTTCTGAGAAGGGCTGCACTCTATGTTGGCCCTTGTTGAAGGATCTCACAACAGGGGGGAGGAGGAGATGCTTGTAACAGAGGGAGCACCCCCACACAGTGAGGCCCACCTCCCAGGGGCTGACAGAGTACCTGAGGAGCTACGGAGAACCCATCAGGAAGCAGACGTCATGAGACAATACCCTTAACTTACATAGGGAACCATGAGGCTGGGAGATGGCTCATAAGCATGAGAACCGAGTTCAGATCCCCAGCACCCACATAAGAGTCAGACATGGCATACATAATTCCCACAATAGGGAGGCAGACAGGAGGAACCCTAGGAGTTGGTGGCTAGCTAGTCTAGCTAAATCAGTGAGCTTCAGTTTCAGTGTGAGATCCTGTCTCAAAAATTAAGTTGGAGAGTGACTGAAGGAGACACTTATTATCGTCCTCTGGCTTCCACAAACACATTGACACGCTTGCTTTCACACCTGCACACATATGCATATACACATGCACAACACGCATGCAAATAAAGAAAGAAAATAATAAATGTGGAACTGAGTGGGCAAGGTGAAAGGTAGCCAGGTTCAGAGTTGGCAAAGGGCATCAGAGGGCAACAGAGGAAGAGGGCAGGATGGCATCTGGGGAAATGGTACACTGTAGGACACAGCCCCAGAGAGGGCAGCCTCGGGGCACTCCTGGGACCATGGCCACTTGTCCAACGCCAAGGTTTCACAAGAACTCCAGGAGTTGGTAACTGTAGACCAGCTTATCTAAATACCTCACCCAAGTGCCAAACTCGGCTTTAAAAATATTTATATATAGTAATTTTTTTCTCTTAAAAAACTAACTCGCTGTCCTTGAAATTTCCATAAATATTACTTTCAGGAAGAAACTGACATGCCAAAACCCACGCATAAGAGAGAAACAGAGGGGGCAGTCTTTAAAAATGAAATTCCATGTTTCAGACAGCAGCAAAATGGGTTTAGATTTGCTTGGTAAAACCACAGTTCAGTTCTTTTTTTTTTTTTTTTCCAAATGTGAGATTCTCCAAGGATATTTATATTTCCTAAGGTCAAAAGTTCACAATTTATCTTTGAAGGATAAATTCTATAACTGGGCCCGAGGAGAGGGGTGTTAAACACTTTAATCCTATTTTTCCCATATTCATAACAGATGACAAAGAGAACCAGGGAAATGAATGGCCCTGCCACAGATGGAGAACTGTCAGGAAATACAGGGTTTTCTCACGACGGGAAGCCTGCTGGGCACATGCTTTGAGTCTATTCTTTCCAGCAGATGTATGTGTGTCCTATGGAGGGAAGAGGAGCTTCAAATCTATTAAAAGAACCGGGACCTTAGTCTCACTCAGAGAAATATGTTCAAGGGAATGATAACAGTTTAAAACAAAAAATAAATTTTGCCAATTAAACCACATGCACGACCAAGGCACTCATACCCTTCCATAATTAAATCAGTTATGAGCATGTCTGTCAAGAAGAGCCAAGAGAGAGAAAGAGAGACAGAGAGAAAAACTTTCAGGTGTTACAAGGAGACTTCCTTGAAATCAGAATTTAAAGTAGTTCAGGCGGGATGGGGAGATGGCCCAGGCAATAAAGAGATTGCTGCATAGGCGTGAGGCCCAGGGTTTGGATCCCCTGTAGCCACATAAAAGCTGGGTATGGCACCATGGACCTCTAAGTTCAAAGCTTAGGAAGTAACCTTGGGGCTCACCGACTAGCTAGTTTAGCTGAATCAGTGAGCTTCAGGTTCAACAAGAGACCCTGTCTCAAGAAATAACATGTGCACACACAGGGACACATAGACACACATACAGACATGCACATCACACACATACATACATGCAAAAATAATCACTAAACTAGAAATATCAACTACTACTGGCCGCGCCATGGTGGCTCACACCTACAATCTCGGCATTTGGGAGGCTGAGGTAAGAGGACAGCTTTCAGTTCAAGAACAGCATGGGCCATAGAATTCTAGACCAACCTGGGCCACAGAGTAAGACCCTGTCTCAAAAAATTAAATAAAATAAAGATAGAACTATTATTAACTACTCATAAAATGAAGACAAATGTCTCACCAGGTCAGGTTCTAAAGACTGATAGACATACTATGCCATCATGAAGCCCCAATGGCTCTCCCTGAGACATTCTTTCCATAAGCCAAGGTAACCGAGGCCACGTGACCCAAAGTTTACAGAAGTACAGTGTTTATCCTGGAGCTAGGGAAGCCACTGCTTTGTCCCTCTCCCCTGCTTACCTTCACTTCCCACCAAGGCCTGATAGGAAATCTGAATGTGTCCAGCCAGGTCAGACAACAGGCAAACTGGAGTGATGTGAAGCCACGTGTGTTATAGATTGTCACCATGGGAAATAGAAGATCTAGAAGACCCCTGCCTTCATCCATGCTGGTCGACTGGCCAGATGTCCCTCTTAGTTCACACGTGAGAGTCACAGCAGAGCTGGGGGAGACATGATGACATACAAGATGCACTCAAAGCAGATCTTAGAGATCCAGTTTGAGGAAACCAGTACAACAGTGCCTAAGCTCCCTGGTCCACCATGATTGACCAGAGCAATGCAAGATGCATCCTCACCAGACAGGACCCAAGTGGCAACATTCACTGCCCTGTGAAAGGTTTCAGAGGTCCTGAAATCAGACCCTCGATGGCTTCATTATTGTTCCAAATCAAAGTGACCTTAGGACAACAATCCACATGACCTTGAATTCTGTAAACTTCCATCTGTTCCTGGAGATAACAGGTTCAGTGTAAAAATTAAATTACCTAATTCAAGTGAAGTGTGCCGGAACCTAGTCAGTTCGATATAGAGATTTAAGGAGCATCCACCACTTTCCAGCCACTACCACCTAACATTCTGGTCACTATAAAGATTCCAAACCAAAACAGATAAAGCCTGTCCTCCATGGAGCTTGTAGTCTAGAGTGTGCTTTACTGTCAATACTATTAGCTGGTGGCAGTTGGCAATGGTGTCTGGAAAACTGAGAACAGAGTAAACCCACATTTAACATCTAGTAACTAAATAACTAAGCTGATTCTTAGACACTTTTTTTTTTTACTGATCTAACAAGCCCATGATGTAAACGTAATTTTGGAATATGCTCCCTGGAGGGCAGGTATGCTATCTCCTTGTCCAGATTCCAGAAGAGGATGCTACAGGGAGCCACCACCAGGAAGCGGCAGAGAAAGTAAGCTGTTAGAAGGGGGTCTACCCAGAGAGTCCTCTGCAGCAGCCGTCATGACTTCAGGAAATGAAGGCAAGAACGGTGAGACCCCTGCACCAGGTCAAGTGGGAAGGATGCACATTCCACATCCTTCGATCAAGCAGTATGGAATGAAGTGCAGGTCGGCTGCACGAGCCTCCTGAGTCAAAGATGCTGAGGCTGAAAGGGGCTCAGGAAAGCCCCGACCACCCAAAACACAGCTGGGCTTGGTCTTCCCATCCTAACATGAAAATTCGGTGAAGAGATGCCAGGAGTCAGCCAGATGGTAGGTTCCCCAGGACCCGTGGTAGAGGCAGGAGGTACTGAGCTGCTCAGTTATGTCAAGGCAGAGAGAAGAAGGCAGACGAGATAAATTGGAAAATGGATTTTTTTTTGTTTCCCACATTCAATCCTGATAACATTTATTTCATTACTCAATGAAATTTTTACGTCCGTGGGATACTTAATAAAATATTTTATATAAAGTTAATATTGATAACCACTTTAGACTTCAAAATGCTTTCTCCCTTTCCTGAGAGAGCTATTATCTCAAGGACCTCTCCATGATTTCTCTTTTCCCTAGAACTGTCTGGAAACAAGCAGGTACTCAAAATAAGTATTTACTGAATAAATAAGCCAATGAACACACCCACAATCGGAGAGGTAAGCAGATGAACTTGATCAGTAGAAGTCAGCTCCAGCTACGAAGGTCTTCATTAATAGCCGAGAAATCTAGCTTTTAAAGAAACCCATGGCCCCTCGACTCCAGCACTCTTGATCTAATAGCTTTCCATACATAACCTGAGGTCCCCTCCAAAGGTTCCAGAAAAGCAATAATAAGAGTCAGAGACCCAGGGCCACATGCCAAGAAGCCAAGGGGGTTAGATGTTTAATGTCAATATTTATTTCTTATTTACATCCACAGCTTGTTCAAGGAGGATTTAAGGCAGTTTGATTTATGCTCAGGAAAGCTGTGCTGATTAAAACCTCACTTTCGTGTACACGAGGTAACACATGCAGAACTACCTCTCAGCACCAGAAAGGCCCGCTCCCTACTTACAAGCCCCAGAAAACCTGGGCACTGGGGCCCATGCTTTTATTATGAAAAAGTGAAAAAAAAACCTAATAATTATTAATAAGTCAATGCAGTTTCTCAGCAAACCAAAAAAAAAAATCTTTCGATGTTCCGGGTCTACTGAGAAAATGAAATAAAAGGCATTGTGGTATACCACAATATCTAAAATTTATTGTAAAACCCATCTAAAATATCACAGAAACAATTTCTCCCTCGAGTGTTTTATCAACAGCAGATGTAAGAAGGAAAAATATTTTTACTGAGACCTTGAAGTAAGTTTGCAGAGAGGTGTGCCATATTTAACAGGAAACTTAATGGGAATATAAAGAACTGTGCACCATTTTCTTAATTCGACCAAAGAGCATAAAAGTACGGTAATGAAGGCCATCTCATATACAAAGCCTCCAGAAAGTGCAGGGGAAAAGCCCTTCCAGAAAGCTGTGCAAAGCCCTGGTGAAGCAGTTATTATTCCCAGCACACATTGCCGTCCCATCCTCCGGAACTATATTTATTATGACTTATTAGATTTTGGAACAATTGTCCTCCAAAGAGCACAAAATGCTGTAAAATAACTTCCCAAACTGCACAGAGCTGACGAGGAACACTTCTGTTGGTGGGCATAGATGGAGGAAGGGTGGGGGAGAAAGTGAGCAGAAGGGGGGAGCCCAGAGGGGCGGGGAGGTGTAGGAGAGCCCACCACTGGTGTTTGAACTTGGGGACCCAGAGGCTGTGCAGGGTCCCATTCCACCAGACCCTCCTCGGACCTGGGGATCAGATGTCACTGGATGTTCTTGTACAGTGGGTCCCCAAATTTGCAGATTATATCTCAGCTCTACTCTGTTTAGTGAGAGTACCATCTAAAGTGGCCCCCCCTGAATAGCATTAAACAAAACCACTGGCCTGGCCTCTATATTATGAGTCCAAACCCAGCAAAAGGGGGGTTAGACATGGGCACAAAGAGCTCTGCACTCACAAAGAGGGCTCGACTTTGTTTTTTTCGGTGGGTGTGGGTTTGTGCGTGTGCGCACATGCGCGCACACACACACGCGAATGCAAGCACGCGCCATGGTGCATGTGTGAAGTTAAGAGGAAAACTTTCGGCTGTCAGAGTTCCCCCACCAGCTCATTTGAGATGATCTCTGGTTGTTTGCTGCTATGCTCTGCAGGCTAGCCAATCCACACACTTCCAGAAGATTCTTCTATCTCTGCCTCCCTTCTTGCTACAGCTACTACCCACTGAGCTGTCTCCCCAGCCCCTGGTTCATTCATCTTTCCGACCACCTGCACGAGCCTGGTGAGCTGCATCTCTGAGCGCAGGACAGGTGCACAGGCGTCCAACAGACACCGCTCCATGATGTGACTCAAGGTCGCGAAGTAAGGAAATGTCAGGCCTTCCCACGGAAGTTCGGGGGTAAACCAATATCACACGGGCAAGTAAGGGGCTTGTTTGTGGGGCTCTTTTCTACTCAGATGCTGTGAGCTACTGCAGACGTTTAATGTGCATTCGTTGCATTAGCTCCTTCTGTTTACCTGAACCCCATATTCAAAAGGGTCCCCGACACACCTGTGCTTCTCTAATGCCAACTAGTCACTGTCCAGAAGCCTAGACCAACACTGAGCCAACACGAGCTGGGCAGCGTGTTCCTTTTAGGACTCTACCCATTCTATACCGTCACCAAATCCGCGCACACACGGGGGTGTTGGTAGGGGACGTTTCCAGTTTTCCCCCCTAAGAATGCTGCAATACTAACTCGCGGTCTCACACACACACACACACACACACACACACACACACACACACACACACACATACCAATCACAAAGTGAGAAGAAATTCTATGTTACAAAGCACTTGAGAATATACACAAAGTAAATAAGCTTCTACAGCTTAATGTTCTAAGTAGACAGATGAGCCGCCTGGGGAGGGGGCTGCAGATACAACAAACACCATGTTTTCCATGTGTGTGCTGTGTATGCATGCATGTGTGTGTGCTTATGGTGCGTGTGTGTGTGTGTGTGTGTGTGTGTGTGTGTGTACGCACCCGTGTGCACACAGATAGGCCAGAGGCCAACTTAGGGTGTTGTTCCTCAGTCTCTCCCTGGGCCCAGGACTTACCAATTAAGCTAGAATGGCTGGACAGCAAGGCCTAGGAATCCAGTCTCCACCTCCCAGCTCTGGGATTACAGATTCACGCTACCACATCGTTTTGCATGGGTTCTTAGCACTGACTGCGTTTCATAGACTGAGCTATCTCCCTAAACCAGATATCACTTTTATCCGTAAGTGTGGAGCAAAAGTCCAAAGAATTCCCACAGCAGCAAGAACAGGAGACGGCTCAGGGCTTAGACGATGAGGCCATGGGAGGCCCAGAGAGGACTTGCTACCAGCTCCTCCAGTAAAGCAACTGTGCACAGTAACACAGACCCCAATTACTTCATGACGATTCCAAATTCTACACAGCTCCGCGAATCGTCAAAGTTTCCCTAGCTTTGTCTTAGCCAATCTGTTGACCAGAAGTCACAGGTGGTAAAATCCAGAAGGGTTAGGAAGGGATGTGAAGCCACCTCCTGTCCTTCATCATCCTGAGCAGGGTGAATACACACTCATTAGGCTGTAAACATCTTGAATTTCCTTTCAAAAATCTAGAGTTTGGAATTCCAGTACATACCTTGCCTGAAGGATTTCAGATAGGAGAGTATGAGGCTGTCCTGAAAGGGTGAATGGGTAGGGAATATACTCAGTTTCCTTTGGCTTAACTGAAGTCCCAAATAGGTCCGTATCCAGAAGCCTTGAGCAGAAACCCCTCTTGCCTGTGAAGGGGAAATGTTTCAGACTCTTGAAAATACAGATGAATATATAAAAAACAAAATACAAAGCTGAGGATACAGTTCAGAGGGTAAGAAAGAGCTCTTACCAAGAAAGCAAGTAGGTCTGGACCATCTGAGTTCAATTCCCAGCACCCACAAAAGTAGCTCAGTGTCACCACACAGGTCTATAAACCCCAGTACCGTATGGAATTCAGGCTAAAGAATCGCTGGGGCTTCCTGGTTAGCCAGCTGAACCAAAAACAGCAGCTCTGGATTCAGTGAGAGAAAATCTGCTTCAACGAAACACGCAGATGATCGCTAAAGATATCCCATTCTCCTTTGACCTCCACACAAGAGCGCACAGGGCCACGTATCTGCACACACCACACACACCACATGTAAAAACACACCAAAATACCTCCACATAAAGTTGAGGAAGCAAATCCAAATTCAATTCCCCAATTACAGTGATCTTGGATTTTTCCAAAGCATATGTGGAGCGTCCTATGCTACGTGGCCTGAAAGATCACCAGTAAAATCAAGAAATGGGAATGATTTTCCACATTGCAGGAGTTAAAGAGTGCAAGAGACTATTCCAGAAAACGGCTTTCTTGGCATCCTTTGCCCATAGAAGATGCGCATAAACCTGACAGAGAAGCAGGAAAAGGTCCTTCTTGGAAGGCTTACTAATGATAGGAATCTGTCCTAAATAACTAAAACTAAGCTGTCACGTGTACTTTTTTTTTCCTTATCAGAGATAAATTTTGAAGCCCTGGGATGTCTAAAATTATAGGTGTAGGTAGGAAACATTGCTTCCCCATCAGCTATCATAGAACAAACACTTCTAGAAATGTCATCCCAATGTCAACGGGGAACATTTCTAGATAGAAAGACAGAAAACCTACAAGCACCAAGGAGTAGGACCACGTGACCATGCAAATGGCCACGGGAAGGTACACAATCAGAAGTGTGTCACCAAGGAGACAGGCAGAGAGAGCCGGGCTCCAAGCCATGTACCCACACAGCTACTGGAAAGAGGAGAGGCCTGGAGTCTCAGCAGAAGGAGGCAGCAGACAACAGCTGGGCATCTACTCTGCCAGGCACCAGGCCAGGCACCCATGGGCACCTCCTCTGCCTGAGCGTTCTTTCCCCTTTCCACCAATAGGTGCCAACTGCATCACATCTCTTGCTACCCACTACCAACCCCAAAACACCCTCAGGTAAGCTGCCAGTGGGTACCACACACATTGAAATTTGAGGCAATGCAAAGCTATAAAGCGCATGGCTCCCCTCCTACCCACCAGAAGCGGTGACTTGCATCATCTACCCTGCACAGCACAAAGATGGGATGTCGATGAAACGCAGCGTGGGAAGAGGATTGTCCGGTTTCCAGTGAAGGAATTTTCCACATGCTCCTTTGTTCTTCCTCTCTGGTGCTAGCCAGGAAGGGCCAGTACCATGCCAACAAATCACAGGGAAGACAGGAGAACCAGAGGGGAAAGACGACGTCTCTTTAATTTTGCACGCATGATGCTTGCAGCCACTAAGGTCATACCTGCGTGTGTTGACTGACAACTTTTCAGCTTGATTCAAAGCAAACAGCTGCTGGTTTGATTGCCTAGCAACTGAAAATTGATGGATGACCCTTAAGATGAATAACTACCATAAATCACCTCATTCAAACCCTCCAAGAAAAAAATTAAAAAACAATGGTTTTCATGACATTTGCCGTGCGCCATAATGTGCGTGATAAATTTGGCCTCCTCGTGGAGGTAGCGCAGGGCTTGCCCAAGTTGAGTCCCAGTAAGGTGCGTTCTCTCTTGTCGGAGGTTCCGGCCCCTGTGCGGCTGGGCTGTCAGTCACTCTGCTGCTGATCCCTCATCCCCAAAGAGCACTTTGTCAGGAAGCGGTGCTCCTGCATCACCAGGATGGAGAGCGCCCTGTGCATTAATAATGGTTATGGTGTATTTAGTGTAATGACTTGACCTCAGCCAACATTACAGATGCCATGATTCATAGGAATTTGATAAACTACTTCCTGTTTGTAGACATTTCACGTGTTCCTAAAAGGCCATGAATGTGCTTTTAACTTGCAGGGAAATGCAGACCCCTGAGCCACAAGGAGTTGAGATGTGTGCCTGGTCTTTGCCTGTAACACACCCCAACCTGCCTCATGGCAGATGTGGAATGATGGACAGAGTCTACATTTTCCAGATGTGACTGTACCGTTCTTCACCTCGTATGTGAAGGCAATTCTTCTCATCATCTTCCTTTAGCCCTCTTGTTGTTGTTGTTGTTATTGTTGTTGTTGTACTGGGTTTTGTCTTTTTTTTAAGGTTAGACTGATTTTCACAAGGCTGCACCCTGGTAACCTGGTCCGCTAACCAAAGTGTGTTACTGGTTTATTACAGAAGAAAACTCCCTGCTCTCTCTCCCACCATTGCCCATGCCCTGGTCCGTCCAAGGGGACAGACATGCGCTCACCTGTTCTCAAGGGTACCAGAAGTTGCTCAATAACGTGGGGGGTGAGGGTTGCAGTAGGGGTGGGGCTGTGACTCTGTGCCAGAAACAGTAGTTGACTCTGACAGCAGGAGGAGGAAAGAGTTCTACTTCCGTAGAACTTGGTACCCATTGGGAACACATCAGGGAATGGTCTTATATAAGCAAATACGCATGTTCTCTTGGGTCCTGTGGTATGACATAATGGACACTTTACGTTAAAAACCTATTCATGGGCTGGAAAGATGGCTCAGTGGTTAAGGAACTTGTCTGCAAAATCTAACAAGTCAAGTTCTCCCCAGTACCCATATGAAGCTAGATGCACAAAGTGGTGCATGCATCTGGAGTTCATTTACAGTGGCTGGAGGTTCTGGCTCACCCATTCATATTCTCTCTCTCTCTCTCTCTCTCTCTCTCTCTCTCTCTCTCTCTCTGTCTCTCTCTCTCTCTCTCTCTCTCTGTGTGTGCTAATTTTAAAAATTATTTTAAAAACCTATTCCTGCCATCAAGCAGTACCCCCTACACACACACACACACACACACACACACACACACAGCTGAGGAGGGCCCAATGCTTAGCAGGAAGAATTACTTTTTTGTTCAACAGACCCTTCAATTTCAAGGACCTTTACATCTGGAAGAAAGCGAAAGGGGCTTCAACAAAAATGACCACCAAGAAGATAAGTTGGGGAACCATGGGGCCTGAGGCCGCCATCATGTCCCGTCCGCCCCAGGCACTGGGCAGGCATTAGAAGTGAGGTGAGCAACCCTGGCTCCTGGACAAGGAGCTCAGCCATTTCCGAGGAGGACCAGACAGGGGCTGAGAGGCCCGACTTTGGATGTCCAGGTCTCTGGAAGCTCACAGCTCACAGTGTGAGGACCTAGACCACACTGAAGTAGGAAAGGCTGATCTGAACGGGCTGGCAGGCTGCTTAGATTGCAATGGTCCTCCCTGCACACTGTATGACCACGGTCCCTTCTGCCATGCTGGCTTTCTCAGCATTTCTGCCTGGCTCTGACCATCCTTGGCTTTTGGGGTGGCAGGGAATGATATGACCCTTTGAATGGGACAACCTGGAATACTGTCCCTTTAAGACTGAAATGCTTGTTTCCTGCCAGTAAGAAAAGTAAATCACACTATAGTGAGTTGAGCTTTGAAAAAAGCATCCATCCATTAAAGTTCATGGATCTGCCTTCTCAGGTTGTCCCTCCCCTGGCTGTGTCTCAAGTTACAGCCTTGTACAGCCCAAGTCTAAATAATATTCACCATGATAAATGACACCATAACTCCGATATCCACAATCAATCTTAGCTTTAAAGATACATCCATCTTCAATAATGTTGATGGGGATTCTGTAAAATGGGAAACGTGACTGTCTCCCAGCCCTCCTGACTGAGGGGGAAGGAGGCCCTGAGTGATGGCTGTCAGCCCACATCTGGCCACAAAAATAAATTAGCCTTATGTAGACAAATGAAAGGGCCAACTCTGCCTAGGAAACAGCTACTCCTGCGCACTGGCTAATTTATAGGACTTCTTTCTGGAAAGTTCCTGGCTAAGGCAACAGTCCCCTGTGCTATCTCTTTAAATGATATCTGATGTTGTAAAGGCCTGCACACAGTCCAAAGGGGCAGGAGCGGAAAAATGACAACTTTTCTCACATTCTCACACTCAATTAAAATGCAAACCTCTACTCTTCAAGAGAGGGAAAATAAAAAAAAACATTTATTGTTGCCAAATGCTTTATATTTTAACAGTGTTCTTGCCTCTGGCCAGATTTTTTTCTGTCTGTTTGCTGTTTTGATTGTTTTGGTAGTTTTAGAGCTCACATAAAAGGTAAACAATGTGGAAGTAAAGATGGGCTTTTTCCTTAATACTCAAAACTCTTTTAAGTGTGTTTTAAGCTAGCACTTATCACTGCCTTTTTGCAGGAGAAAATCGGGTTAGAAACTCTAAGCTACTGAGAGGAAGAAGATGCATCAATCCAGTGTTAGGAGGTGGTTTCAAAAAAAAACCTGGAGTAAAACACTTATTAGGCAGGCTCTAAAATAAATATGAGACCTAACCCATGCCCTCCCTAATAGAGGGCAGCCATTCTGCTGCGTTCTTCATGCTTCTGACCTTGACTCTGAGGGGCACTTGGGGCTTTGTTCCTAAAGCCTGTTAAGTGGGGGAGCAGTTGAGGACAGGAGCATACTTCCTGCAAAGAAACTGGGGCTCAGTGTGGTGTGTTCCAGGGTGATTGAGTCCTCTGTTCACAGGCTGGGAACAATCGCCTGTTTGGGCCCCAGAGCTTCCAGGCGGCCCGTGGGCGCAGCCTGCAGTGGGCCTGGGCAGGGAGGGTTAACTCTACGAGCTGAAGGGCTTACAGTAAGGCAGGGGACACAGTACAGAGGCTTCCTGGCAAGGGCTCGCTGAGGGTAGGAGGGGACTGCAAAATGAACTCTCTCAGGCTTTGTGGCGGCGGTTCCCAAGGCCCAGCCTGGCCCCTTTGATAAATGACACATGTCATTCTGTCAGAGGCTGACAGAGCAGCTGGGAGGGCTGGTGATGCATGATTCCACTGAAAAGGAAATCAACTTTTTGGCACCGAGTGAGTCTGTGCCCTGTGTAAGGATTTTGTTTCTCAAAAAGTGAAAGATAGACTTGGGATTAAAAAAAAAAAGTTGAAAAACAGATTGAACGACAGCTTACACTTAACATAAATTAACTCAGTAATGGTGAAATGTGTGAGCCTGTGATAAATAAAAGCTACCCAAGTCAATTATTAATCACACTCTAACTTGTAGCCAGAACCCAGGACTTAAATCTGGGGCCTGAGCTGCCTTACAAACAGATAAGACAGGGCCTGATAGACGTCTCAGAGTGGGATCAGGAAGGAGTCAAAGGCTCAGTGGGCTTCACCACTGGAAAAGCATGGAAGGTTCTAGAAATAAGATCAGGGCAGGAAAGATCCATTCCATAAGCATACAGTACCTGCTCAGTGTGTACAGAAAACTAAGCCACACGTGTCCGCAGACTTCTCCATCAGGACCCTATTTTCTCTCCATATTTGAGATAGGCATACACAAATGCATGCTCGTATTGGGAAGATGGGACTCTGCCTCAAAAATGCATTGCTAGTTTTGTCCCTGAAGGCACAACTTTTAAATCTGATCCCTGCTGATTTTCTCAGAGATAGAACTAATTTCCAAATTATTTAGCACAGATCATAACATAGGCCCAAGTTTTACCAAATGAATTGGCATTTGATATTCACATAGATAAAAGCACAAAGCCAGTGCAAATCTACCTGCCACACACACACACACACACACACACACACACACACACACACACACACACAAAATTAACAAGGAAAACCTGGTCAAAAAAATATAATCTTAGCCAGGCATGCCTTTAATCCCAGCGCTAGGAAGACAGAAGTAGAAGGATTGCCATGAACCACCCTGAGACTACATTGTGAATTCCAGGTCATCCTGGGTTACAGAGAGACCGTACCTCGAAAAAAAATCCTCAAGGATTAAAGTGAGAATTCTTGTCTCAAAAAGTAAGGTGAACAGCGATTTAAGATGATACTCGGCATTAACCTCTGGTCTTCCCACGCACATATACACATGTGCACATATAAACATGCACACACACCACATGTACATACACACGCAAAAAAGGATAAACTAAGTCATAGATGTAATGAGACTGAACAAACATTGAGTCAAGCCTACCAGGAGGGGCAGGTGGCAGGTTAACTGCTGTTTGCTGTGGCCATGAAGATACACTAACCCAGCATCCATCTGGAAAAAGCCTTGCCCACCGGACTCAGAACACTGGGCACTGTGTCATGGTTGTGGGCTTCTAAGGACTTCTGAAGTTGTGGGGCAACTTGTGTTGTTCAACAGGGCGGGCTGAGTATGAGGGACAAGAGCACAGGACAGAGCAACTCGCTGCCAGGGGAAAGTGGTGTCAGTGAGTGCTGTGTGCACACACAAACAGAGGCCATACTGGACGCCACAACTCTGTCATTGCCATGAACATATTTACTCAGGGCCAAGCCTGGCTCACACACAGTAGGCACTGAACATATGGCTGTTGAATTCAAAATATTTTTTTTCTTTTAAATAATTTTTTTATTTCTTTTCAAGCAAATTGAGACAGAAAAATGAGCAAGTCTGTGCCTCCAGATGCATGTGCCACTTTGTGCATCTGGCTTTAAGTGAGTCTTGGGGAATCAGACTCAGGCAGACTTTGTAAACAAGCATCTTTAACTGCTGAGTCCTCTTAACTTAAAAAAAAAAAAGTTATAGGCAGAACTGAGAGATGGCTCAGCAGTTAAGAGATGCCTGCAAAGCCTAATGACCAGGATGCAATTCCCCAGTACCTACATAAAGCCAGATGCACAAAATGGCACATGAATCTGGAGTTTATTTGCAGGGGCTGGAGGCCCTGGTGTGCATATTTTCTCTCTCCTGTCTGTCTGTCTGTCTGTCTCTCTCTCTCTCTCTCTCTCTCTCTCTCTCCATTTCTCTTCTGTCTCTTATGTAAATAAGTAAATGAATATATTTTTTACAGTTAGAGTGCATTTCCAGTCTACTATCCAAGAGTGAAGTAAACGTGGGTCCAGTAAGCTCGGCCTGGTTTCATCTACATCCTCACCTAAGACACCTAGACCTTGCTACAACACCTGGGTCTTCAGTGCAGAGGTGTATTCCCCTGTGTCTTGATGTGAAACGGCAGAAAGGCCCAGAAGTTGCTGATTTCAGCTGTACTTTCAATTTTATAAGTAAAAATAAACTAATTTTTTTTCAAAAACAAGTTCTCTGAATATAATCACTTCTTCTAAAATTAAAAGAAAAACAGCTGTTGCTTCACGTCAGCAACTTCCGCCAATTCAGGGGTGCCACTGGGTAAATTAATGAGCCACGAATTCTAGAGCAGAAACATTCAGAATTGACTATCAATATAAATCTGCCATGTGTAGATAAGGAAACTGAGGCTTGAGGAAAGAATTTAAAAAATAGTGATTAGACAAAGATCCAGACCTGGACCTCATATCCAAACCACACCGCTGCCCCCCCCCCCAACAAGATGCACTTGACAACTGAGAAAAAGTCACCCTTCTTAATATAAACATGTGCAATTATCAGGCAAGCTCCAAACCAAGTCAAAATGTTTAAAATAGCCACTAAAACCAATGACTTCTTAGATGGCTATAAATAAGAACATGAAGGGGGAAAAATCATACATTAAAACATGGGCTGATGTTTAAACTTCTCCTTTCCTCCAGCTGAAATATAATTTTTCTTTAGTCCATAAAAAATTCAGATAGTGTGCAGAATGTTTATATATGACCAAGGTCTCTCTTTAGAAGGTTTATACTTTTACTTTATGACCTGTCCTTGGTTTGACACTTCCGCTCATCAGAAGGGGATTTATAAAATAATCCTGAAGGTGAGGAACAGACATCTGTCAGGGACTGGCTGCTTTCACGATGCGAAATTTAAGAAGAGAAAGCAATCCTGTTAAGCTCTCTTTAGTCACCAGTAGACATCAAAGGTAATAATTAAAGAAGACAGACGTCATAAAACATAAATTTATGTCTCTTTTAATAATGCACAAGCAGTGTAGTGTGTAAAACATCTATTAGGTTGAAAGAACATGAAAATGTTCCAATAAGAAAAATCTATGTTTTGTTTTGGGGTATTTTCCCTTCCTTAAAAAAAAAAGTGAGGATCTTTTTTTTTCACAAGTTTAAACTGAAGTCTTTCAAAACCTTTGCCATCTGTGGGTACATGAACTATGAATGACCCCGAGTGATTTGCACTCTGCTCAGAATCCCTTAGAAAGCACGGGAAAAAGTATCATTAAGAATGACTGATGACTGTCAGTCATGGTTGACCTCATCCAGGCTTTGGTCTCTGCCTCAGTAATAAGCTGGGCTTTATTAGTACCAACACTCCATAAAGGGGGTGTGTTTAGTCACAGGATAGTGGCCTTCTAATGCCCATTGCTTCTCTCGGAGAGATTGATTAGAGCTCATTTTTACTGCCTTCCCTGCACATACAGGGCTGGGCTGAGCATCAGGCCTGTGAGCCACCAACTGGAGAGAGGAGGTGGGAAAAGGGCACCTCGAAAGACAAGCCAGGGCTGGGGGAGCACAGACCATTTTTTTTCTTTCAAAGGAATCCGCCTTTCAAAAGAGACTCAACACAACACCATATGTATGTTCCATTCCAGGGCCTGCAGAAGAAAAGCCAAGACAGCAAGGGTGTGTGTGTGGAGGTAGAACCCAAGGCTAAGGGCAGCTTTATCTTAAATACAGAAGGGGACTGTGGCTTGCAACCCTCCTTCCCTCTGAAATCACAGCAGAAAATCGACAAGGAGACTGCTTGCAGAATGAGGCCTCATAACCAGTCTGGCATCAAGATACAAAGATGTAATTATTACCCATTAAAATCCAACATGTGTGAAACTAAAAAAAAAAAAAATCTTCCCATAAGAGGATGGAAAAGCTCATCTATCGCTTTGGTATTAAACTACTAACTTGTTTTTAAGAAGTGATTGCTATAGAAACAGACGACCTAATTGTGTCTTGTGTGTGTGTGTGTGTGTGTGTGTGTGTGTGTGTGTGTGTGTGCATATGAGTGTGTGCGCGTGTAGTCCAAGGATCACTCAATCCCTCGTACCACCTCCATTCTCAAGAGATAGCTGAGTGCCTTGGATTCCCAGGAGGAAGAGTGAGCAGGGAATCAATGTGTTGTTATCTTCAACGTTACCCCACCTCTCTCTCAGGTACCGCAGGGTTGGGGAGCAGCAGGGCTCTGCCATATCAAATAATACCCTGAGCAGGTGCTCCACACAGCAAATGAAGAGAATGGATCCCATGTGGGGCTCTCTATTCCAAATATGTCTATAAACAAATTTAGCTCGCAGGGTGATTAATTTGCAGAACCCCTTTGAGAATAAGCCAGACTCTATAGTCTAATGCCTTCAGCCAATAACTCCCAGAAATTTAGCCAAACACCACAATAAGATCCTGCTCTACTAAAACTACTAGAGAACCTTGGGATTCGGTTACAATGCACACAGGCTCCTGCCAGAGTCAAATTTGTTTCCATGAACAATTATGGAGGTGACGGGGACAGTCTTTGCGGAGTTGGTTTAAATACAGCCTACCTAGACAGTCAACATCTTGCCCTGAGTATCTCAGAAGAAACCAGAGTTAAGGAGAGACCAAAGCCACCCTCCTGATGTCTCTGACAGCAGGGCAGCTGCCCTGGCATTGAACTTGAGTAATCAGAGGAACCAGGCCCTAGGACATCCAGCAGCCCACTACCCAGCACTCCGCCAGCTTAGAGCAAGTGCTGCAGGGAAGAGAGGAGGCGAGATCTTCTGGAGACATCAGAGTTGTAAGTCAGCCCTCCTTGAGGTCTTTTGAGACCCTGGTTTTTCCAGTTAATGAAAAGAGAGGGCAAAGGACAAGTTCCCCAGTGACCTAAGTGCCTGCCCTCTGTCCAGGTCTGGGAGTCTTGGTGCTTCCTTTCTCTACCATAGATTTTTTATAATGGATTTAAGTTGACAAATACTGCAAGTTCAATACCTGCTGGGGTGGTGGAAACTTTTTCTACCACAAAAACCGAGGTGTTACAAGTTCACTCTATCCCCACAGTTAACAAGCCAGGATACACAGACCTTCTCACCTCTTGTATCCCTCCCTTCAAGCTTTAAATGCTTGTTTCATGGACAATAGCGGTACAGTGAGTCTTCTGAGTGCTAACACTCTGAAGAGAAGGCTCGATCTGATGTAGAATATTTATTAGAATGCTTAGGTCCCATTACTTTCTGGAGCTATAGCAGATTCCCTCCGTTTTAAAATTGTATGCATGCAACACACACACACACACACACACACACACACACACACACACACATTCTTTAAAGTGTGGGGGCAGTTCAAAGGGATTTATGCCCAGTATGGTACTGCCTAGGTATTGTTTATGGTCATATTATTTGCCCATATTTGGCTTTTCTCGATGCCAGTACCTTCCCAGGTAACAATAAAGCATAGCTGAAAAAAACAGACATGTTTTACTGTTATTTTCATGTAGCTAAGAACTGAAACAGGGCAGGCTCTTATGGAGTATTACACAGTTTACTACATTAATAATAGGATGGCCCACTGCTGTGACACATTCTGTACTTGAAATAAATATTAGTCACAATACTTGTGTTTTAAATCCATATATTTTCGGGCTGAGCTATGGCAACGACACAGACATGGGGGTGACTGGCCAATAAGGCACATTAACCACTTTGAAAAGAGCCTTCACTTTGGTACAGTGTTCATTGATATGTCGTGCCATTTCTTGCTATGAATCTTACAGCTGGCTTTTAAAAATAGTAAAATGTAATAAATACAGGTTTCTGAAAAGTTCACATTCCCAAGTCGGAGTGTGTACTGACCTTCACTGCTGATTTAATTTATTTCATCATATGATCTTGCTGAGGATGCACTTTACTTTTCACTAAAAACAGAGAATATTTTTTACAACCAAATTCTCTAACTCTTCGTCCAAACCCTGTCCATCATGTTCTCTCTCTCTCTCCCTCCCTCCCTCCCTACCCATCTATGTCTTAGAACCAGCTTTAGTGTGGAATTTATAGGAGTATAATTATGTGACCTATATTTACCATATACTAAACCCACATTTTAAGACTGCAGCCAGAAACTGAGTCAAAACATGCCTCTACTTCAAATTCGGAAAGACATACCAGGATATCAGGTTCGATATGGTGCTGGCACCTCTGGCCCTGCTGGGGACGGCATCCCTCTGACCAGGAGCTTGTAAGGATTCATTCCACTTGCCTATTTCCCTACAGAACGTGCCACCATCACAAGTCAGGGAACCCCGCGATATGTTTTACAGCAAAGAAATAAAAATGGTAAAAAAAAAAAAAAATCTACAACCACATAATTGATTCTTGACTTTTTTTTCTTTAAAAAATAAGAGACGCATCCTTGCTTGGTATGATGCAGAATTTCAGAAAGACACAATGGACGTGGAGAGAAAACAATGTCTGTCATCTAAGAAAACTGCCGACTGACTGCCGCAGCCGTGTGTGTGGTGGGTTAACAACAAAAGCAAACCCAGAAGCAAGAGGCTGGAGACAGGAAAAGGTTAAGCAGACGCTTGGCTAGAGAGGCCTTCCAAGGAAATATGAAGTGGAAAGCCCATCAAAGTTGTGATTCCACCTCAGTGTTTTCATTTTATTTCACTGTGGAACAATGGAATCTATAAACAATTTAATGCTAATTAAAATAGAAACCCAATCCACATATTCCCAAGCTAGAAAAATCCAAGCAGGTGATTGAATGCAGGAAGTACCAAAACATATCTGAGCTCAAAAATCCCTCTAGAAATGACCTTCTTTTCCTTGCCTGACAATAACCATTAAAAGAGGTAACTGGAGGCCTGTTTATTCCAATTCTCAGGATGCAAAACCACTAGGTTTCCCCAAGTCCATAAATTTAACAGTTTATTTCTCCAGTGAAGTTAAAATGTAAAAGAGGGCTCAGGTTGCGTATCAAAATGAAATTCACTATTTTCTACGTCTGTTGAGAAAATAGACACACACAAAACCGAATCTTTGAAGATGCTATCAACCACCACTTTAGCTATCCACAGAGCGAGGTTTTTTAGATGCAGAAGGACCGGCCCTCGAGGTTGATGCTCAGGCATCGCAAGGCTTCCCTGGCGGAAAATATTAACAACTGGATTTTAAAAGGTACCAAAACGCTTCCCTGTGCAATATGTATGCTGTGAAAACTGTGGGTGACCCCTTCTCCTGATAGGGAGGAGGTTTTTAACTTTTGGGATGAGTTACGTAAATAACTGTCCAGCATGGCATCTCGCCAAACCTGGTTTGGCCATCTCCACCAAGCCCACAGGTATCACACCTCCAGGTATGTGAGCAAGCACCATTCAGCACACCTCTGCACCTCTGATGCAGAATCAATCCACAACATGGGATCCACTCTCAAACACACACACACACACACACACACACACACACACACACACACACTTAGCCTCACATGCAGAGAACAGTGGCCCCAACCTTATCTCACTATCAGAAACACTACTAGCCAGAAGATCCAGATATCACTGTAATTAGAAAGGGTGTGAGAGGCTTTGAAAATACTGGTAATAGTAGTAATTTTCCAAAAATAGTCTACAAGAAAGAGTTCAAGATTTTTTTAAATCCAAGGCTATATCAAAAAATAATGATTATATGGCAAAACACAATTATTTTACAGCAAGAAAAGACCCTGAACTCCATGCACGTTAACCTTCCCCTCCACCTAACTGATGTCATAACAATGGTGTTTAGTACGTCTCAAGGACAAATGATCCTTCTGGGCTGTATACAATTGAAGGAGTGTTATCGCTCCAGAAAACTGTTGTCCCAAAAATTATATTCATTGCTTTTCAAAACGTTATCAACTTAATAAATAAATACCTTCCTGGTTGAAAAATACAGTGGTGTTTCATTTTCTTGGTAAGGACATCCGCTATCAACCCTATTGATAAAAAAAAAAACTTTAAAAAATTGTCTATTTCCACTCTGCTCAGCCACACCTTTCTATTAAATATGTCAAACATCTGATACTTACATTTGCCCACCCTTCTCTCTTAGGTTAAATTCTTTCCTTTGGTATTCTTTTCTGTCAGCCGCTTCCTGTTACCTTTAATCAATACTAAAATATTGTATCATTTAAAAAAGATTTCAACCACCTCACTCCAAAGGTATTCATTCTCAAATATTCCCAACCCTGTACTATACATCAATGTTGTTTTCAGTTATCATCATCCTTAACATTCCATGCCTTGATCTTTTTTATTATTGCCATTAATGTTATTCTGGAGTTGGAAAAAAAATGATCTTACAAAAAAAACCACATGCCCCCTGTTTCTCCTGCCAAGAAGCCATCCCCTGAGCCAAGGACACTGTCTTCTCTGGTGGACAGGTAGGCTGCGAAGGCACCACCTTCTTCCTAAGATGGTGCCAATAAAATACCTTCTGTTCTTTGTCCATTGTGAACTTGAGCCTGTCTTAGGGTAATTTACCGTCTACTTTTAAAGGGTTTCCGAACGGAACCAAGACAACAATAAGAGTGGCGTGGGCGCAGGCTGTGGGGATGGCCCGCTGGCCTGGGAGTACAGGTGCGGTTCCTGCCCTTGGCTAAGTGGGGCTTGTCTAGTTAACGACTTACAATGATGAAAGTGTTTTGAACCATAGTCTCGTAGAAGATTGTTCTAGACCTGGCCTCTCAGGGAACATATATCCACCCTGAGCTGGGCACAGGCACATTTAATCAGAAGCTAATAACCGCACGGGAGGAGCTGCTCCCCCTCATAAATCAATGTGCAAAATTGCTAATACACTAGTTATCGATTAGCGCACCAACACTCATTTTGAGGCTATAGCTAAGAACTAACAAAGTGACAAGGGTAAAGTGTTATTTCTTTCACACGCAGACAGCTGGGCTGGAAAAACGACTCCAGCCGGCAGTAATTCTTAATTGACACCTGTCAAGATAATGGCGCGGTCGCAGCTGCTGCAGGAGAATCTGTTCCTCGTCCTGTTCATCTGTCAGCTTTAATACCCTTCCTATGCACATATTTTTTTCCTTTGCTCTAATCTACCTAAATTGTCCTGGCTTTTGTTTGAAATCTGGGTTTTGGTAACAGCTAATCCCTTCCTATAATATCTTCCCTGTCTATGATTCAACAATCGTGCACATCATATTCAGAAAGTCAAGGTACTAAGTCAGGTTTGATTACGAAAATGAAAAGGTGAGGTGGTGAGGTGGGTGAAAGAGGCGAGAAACTTGTCCCTAAAAACCATGAGAACCCAACAGGGTAGCACGCACTTAATTTTTCTGTGTATTTTTAAACTGTGAGTTTCCTGGAAGGGGGGAATCTTTCTCTTTACAAGTGATTCAGTATCTACTTATTTCCTGAGATGTGAATATCATTATTCTGTCCTCATCCTGACTCCTAGATCCCACCTGAGAATACTCAATCTGCCCAAGACCCTCTTGACACCCACACAGGTAGAAACCTAGATGCACGATGTTTATGAAACTCGAAAGTCTGGCATGATTAAAGTTGTAGTCGAGTGAGAAAAAAGGGGGGGGGGATCAACAGACAAAAATCGCACAAGGTTTGCTTTTTCCAGGAAGAAAATCGGTTTTGGTTTATATTTTTTAAGGATAATCCAGAGTGTATCATTTACAACTGTGCTGATACTTCTAAAGTACAAACGGTCCTTATTATCTTTCTTCCCAGTAAGAAACTGCTATGACATGAGATCTGTTTGGTCAAATAAATCAATAAATAACAGAAAAAGTGGTGAAAACTTGGGTTGAGGGGAGAAGAAAGAACTGGTTTTTAGTAATTTAACTCAAAAGTCCCACACAGTTTGTTATTTTCCTATGAGAAAATGGTTGTCCCAAGTGTCTTTTGCCCATTGAAATGCACGCAATCAATGATTATCTATTTCTTAAGATGTTCTGTTTCTGACACAGTTCATCATCCATGAGAACCACTGCAAAGGCTGAGGCCCCCCCACCCCACCCACAGTCTCTGCACAGCAGCCAA
>PVHP010016774.1:0-35188 GCA_004024765.1 Zapus hudsonius | reverse complement strand
AGAAGAAGAAGAAGAAGAAGAAGAAGAAGAAGAAGAAGAAAGAAGGAGGAAAGAAGAAAGAGGAGAAGAAGAAAGAAGAAAGAGGAGAAGAAAAGTAACAAGAGTTTCCCAGAATCCCTTTCAGATTGCTATGAGACCACATCCCGCCCATCAGTAGGTTCCTTTCATGAATTTGCTTAATGAGAAATGGGAGTGTTCATTGCACAAACTGCAAGGGGTCTTTCAGTCATACAAGTGATCAGTAGATCCACTCTTTGTGCATGGTAGGGGTGGATATTTAACCAAAGACACAAATTCAGAACAACACTTCCATTCTGGCTAGATGCAGATGACTTGGCTCTGCTACTGCAGATAAATTGTCGTTGTTAAAATTCATTGAGTCCCCATCCACAGACACATTCAAAACTGAATGACTTAATAAATCACTTGAGCCAAATTATTTTTAGAGAAAGTGTATTCAAAGGGCCATTTCGGGAAATAGAGATGTGTTGTAAAACCATCAGAGTCAGTCAGGAAGCCTTCTTTCTTATCCTAAACAAGGCTTAGCCTCACAGATGCCCCTGACACCTCATGTAGTCAACACAACACGTTAATTAATTACCTCTGAGATGCAATGAGTGTGACAGAAACTGTTTAAACACAACAGTTCCTCCTGAGCACACAAAAATATACTTCCCAGGTTCTCTTGAGGTAAGGATAATGACATGAAGAAGTTCCAGTCAATGTAACACCAGCAGAGGTACCCTATGCCATCTCTAGCCAAGCCACAAGAATCCTCCAAGGAATTGTCAGAAATTCTTCTTTTATTCTTCTGTGATATCCAAGTGTGGTCATTTCAGCCAAGAAACAAAAGTCTCCAGGAGAGGGGACTGGATCCCCAAAAGAACCTGTGAAAGGCCTCTCAACCAATGAGGAACAACCTTGGATTTTCTGTCAAGAAAAAAAAAATAAGCTTTCTTTGCGTTAAACTACTAAAACCAAGAGGGCCAGTGGTGCTTATTAAAGTAAGTTAGTTTTATTCACTCTGACCATCCTCGCCCCCAACTACCTTCCAAAAATATGATAAAAAATAGAAAAAGGTTAAAACAAAGCTATTTTCAAGTGTCAGTAAACAACCTCAACCTGTGGAAACTCCACATATCTCAGAGCGCTTTAAGAGACTGTGCAAATGACAAAGATCTTGCAAATAGCTACAAGGATGTGACATAGCCCTCAGAACCATCTTAATAAGTCCTTTGAGACTACCTCCAAAATCAACCCCAGTTTCAATGATGTCCTAGAAATAGAGTCTAGCATTAGAACTGCAGAAAATAGAATCATTAGGCTTGCAGCCGAGGACAGGAACTTACCAAGTCTAATTTACAACCCTGACAAACTCACAGCTACATTAAGAAATGAGACAGATCACAATTTGACAACCAGCCATAGTCATAGTTGCCTCTGTCAGGAATCAATAGACGCTGTGAAAGTTTGTTGCAATACAGTCTATCAGAAAAAGAAATCATCATGATGCAAAGAACACAGTGATAGCTTGGAGATTAAAAGCCTACCAACAGCTATAATCGATGATGGAAGTTTGAAGAGAAACAATACATCCGATTGTCTGACAGTGTCTCCTCCAAGAGAATGATTAGTTACAGAGGAACTCAACAGACAACGTTTAACCATGTGATCAAGGTTAACAAGATAACATACCCTGAGGAAACACAATGTGACTTCTATGACATTGTGAGATTATGCCACAAGTGCATAACGTCAATCTAATCAGAAAAATATAGAAGATAGCCTCTAATTGAAAGAAAGTCTAAAAAACAAATAGCTCGTACTTGCTAAAGGTGCCAAATCACGGTATTAAATAAAGACTGAATTAGGAACAATTACAGATTGGAGGAGGCTAAGAGAGCCATATCACAGCCAATACAAACAGTGGGATCAGGGGTTCAATCCACAAATAGAAAAATATCATTTGGGAAGAAACGATAAACATTTAATAAGATCTTAGTTCAGTCAAGAGTATTGAACTAATATTAACTTCCACTTTGACAATTAGTTTCTATAAATTGCTGACATATAAGGAAACTAGTTATGGAGTGTGCGAGAGATTTATATAATATTTCTGAAAGGTTATAATTACTTCCAAATTAAAAGGGGAGGGACCTGTAATTCCACCACTTGCGGAGGATCTTGAGTTTGAGGCCAGCCTGGGTGCATAGTAAGACCCTGTATCAAAAACAAAACCACCAACAACATCAAAATAAAAACAAATGGAAAAGAAAAAGAAAAATCTAGTCACATGCTCTCAAAGCATCTCCCTGAAAAATGCTCATCTGCTAAAGGAAAAGTAGCACCTGCAGAGTGAAGCAGCTAGCTGATTCGACCCTACTCAAGGTCAAAATGAATGTCCCCATTAACAGGATAAATAGAAATCAGATGCCTCCTGCTATGATTTAACTCCATCGCTCACCTTCCATGTAATAGTGAGGAAGCTCAGAAAAATGTGAACTGAATGCTGCTCTACAAAAATGTCAAGGTGTAGTGGAGACAAGAGAGGTGAAGGATTAATTAAAGGAAATTATTAAATTAAAGGAAATAGTGAGGATATGGCGACTTGATGATTCATAAATGGCACAGAACACGGGTCAGAGTTCTTTCACTATGAAAGAAAGAAGTAACGTGAACTTGGAATAAAGCTTGGATAACAAAACTTCATCACCCTGAGCATCCTACTTTGATGGTTCTGCTGTGATTATATAATAGAATGTTCTTTGGCCCAGGGAAATGACTTGTAAACTTGTCATCTGTATCAACTTGAAAACAGGTCAGAAACATTATCTACACATAATAACATGCATATTTATATGTAGAGAAAGAATGATACATCTAGGTGAAGGACACATAGGTTTTTGTCAAATTTTGGAGATTTTTAAAAACTATTTTACAGTAATAAAGAAACCAGTTTTCTAAAGCACTGCTTTTTATCAAGAACCCAACTGTTTTTTGGAAGGCAAAACAAAAGCCTTAAAGTATTACATATGCAGTATAACAAACCTAATTTTTATTCCTTATTGTGGCCATAATGGGAAATAGTCTCAGATGATCAGATAGGGGGAGTTACCAAAGAAAACGTTTATGGAGAGAAAGAAACGTATCCATCTAGAAGATGAAGAATGAAGAAGCATAGTCATGAAGACAGAGGGAATCTGGGGCTCCCAGATGGAAATAGAGAGAGAAGAGGTCACAACTCCCAGGTACATTCTCTGGGCCAGAAGAAAAGACAGACTGGCTACACACTGGCTCTGAAAATGTTTGAAACAACATGAAGTTATCTCATGAAGGATAGCTCCTGTCATAGTCATTTATGTGGGTTTATGGAATATTTTGTCTTTTTGAGTTCTTTACTGGGGAAAACAGGAAATCAATGCAAAATTACCAAGAGCAAAAGTATTGTATAGCTAATAGATCTGCCTGAGATTGTATCACAACTAAGAGCTTAAAAAAAAAACTAAGAGCTTGGCGGTAAAAAAGCTACAGATATAGGTGCCTTGGAGAAGGGTCCTAGAAATGGAATGACTTAGCTTGGAATTATGCAAACCTACAGCACTGTGGTAACAATGCTGTTCATTAATATCAGCATGGGGAACTAGGAATGTAGAATCAATCGCCTTTATCTTCAAAGTATAATTACCCATTTCTCTGGCACTAAGAGAGATAGTTCTTGAATATAAATATGCATTCATTTGAGACTTGTGTCCTTAAGCTGCTGGAAATTCCAGATGTATTTCAGCTATTAAAATGAATGCAGGTATTTATCCTTGGGAAATAATTAAAGACCTTAAGGGACACAAAGGACCTTAAAAGAAAGGGGAATAAACAAAAGAAAACCACCCACTCCTGGGATGTGATAATCGACTTTGGCTGATAAGTGAAGGTGGTTTTACTGATAACCAGAGAGGTCTGCTCACAGTGGAAAGCAATCCTGAGCAAAGGCATTGGGCTCCTCTACCAGGGAGAGAGCAGCAGCAAGAACTGGAGTGAAGGAAGTGAGAGTTAGCCTCCCAAACCTTCTACTCCAAGCAATATAAAATGAACAAGTTTTGTGAAGAAGGAAGTACAGGCAGAAGGACTTAGGACTATCATTGGTCTGCTTCTTATTGAAGGGAGAGAAACACAGTGTGAAAAGCTAGAGTAAATCTTAGCAAAGCCAAAGGAATTAAACTGAGTCCTGGGATAGGACAACGAGACAATGGGGGGGAAAGAGTCAATGAAATATGATTTGATGTTCTGTGTATTGCTACTCAAGACTTAATTTAGTTCAATCCATGGACATCTTCTTCTCAATTACCTATTTAAATATTTGGAACTATTCAAACTGTCTTGACTAAAACACTAAAAAGTATATTTTAAAATGCATTTCAGGTGATCTATAATTTGGTCCAAAGTTTTTGAGTCCTTTCGGTTTTTGAATTTTGAGTAAAATATTTTAGACAAAAGTACTCTTTTTAATGTAAAGGAGGAAGGGTTTATTCTAGCTTACAGTTAGAAGGGATACAGTCTATTGTGGCAGGAAAGCAGAAGGAACTTGAAGCAACCAGTCACCTAACATCTGTCTTCAGGAAGCAGCAAGCAGACAAGATGTGAGGTTGAGCTCTAAAACATCATGGCCCATCCCCAGTAACCCACTCCCTCCAACAAGGCCCCGCATCCTAAAGGTCTCACAACCCAACAATGTGAAACAACACCACCAAATGTTCAAACACATGAAGGATATTCACTTTCAAGCCATAATATTAAGTATCAATATTTGAGAATACAAGAGATTTCATATTTCTTTAGGAACCGGGAAACTGCATGAAAGCTACATTCTAGAGAGAATGAAAGTTTTCCATTTGAGCACCTTCCCCACCATTCCTTACTTATTTATTCTTTACACTTGATTCTGTGACCTGCTGGCCCCTATCTACTTTGCTAAGGAGTTTGGGAAAAATTACCACTCCTACCTGTCTGGAAAATGATAAAAATTGGTAGAAAGTTAAGCAAGATTATATCTTCTCATATTTTCTTTTTGTGCCCAGGAGAAATGGAAAAGCACTTTCTTCTTTCACCTCTCTGTCTGCTTGTGTTGAATGAGATAAACCAGAGCAGCATAAAGTGCCCAGAAATTATTTTCAACCTTTATTTTTTGGTAACTCCCTAGACTTTCTTACCACCACCATCGCCTACGGATGGAAAAATATATCAGAATGGCAGATCATCTAAACTTCCAATTTAGACCATACTGTTCAGTTGAGATTCAAGAGGTGAGTATACAAGAAAGATTGATTTTTATCATTTAAAGGCTTTTATCTTTTAATTACCAAATGTTGATTTTCAAAATTATTGAATTAACCCGTATCTTTTGCATCTATACTAGCTTCTAGATGTTCCTCTGCATTTGGTCATTATTTGGGAAATCTTGAAACAAGATTCATCAATGATATAGGCAGTTTTCTATGTAAAGACATTCATCTCAAGAAATGGGATTCTTATTGAATATAACTATTCAGGAGGCTTGGGATGGGACAGTCTCCGCGGGAATCACTCAACCAGAAAGGACAGCAGAAAGACTGTCTCGTAACTCTTCATGTTCTGTGCTCTCAATGGTTTGTGTATTTCAAGTCATGCTAACTCGCTGATCAGCATTCCTGTTCTATATGGAATTAACAGATATTAACATGTAAACCACATTCTGAGCAGTCTTGCCATTCAAACAGCAGCATCACCAGGGAGCACAATGGAAGCTTAGGATGTCAGGTCCTTTCCCAGCCAGACGTCTGGAATAGAAGGTTCAGTTTAACAAGATCCCAGGCATGCTAAAGTCAGAGAATCTTTTGTCTTATGTGCTTGCATAAGACACATACTTGGGCTGGAGAAATGGCTCAGCGGTTAAGGCACTTGCCTCCAGTGCCTAAGGCCGCAAGTTCAATTCCCCAGGACCCACAAGGTGGTGGCACTCATGCTCTCCCTTCCTCCCTCTCTCTCTCTCTCTCTCTCTCTCTCTCTCTCTCTCTCTCTCTCTCTCTCTCTCTCTCTCTCTCTGCTTGAAAATGAATAAATAAAATATTTCTCTCTCTCTTTCTCTCTGCTTGAAAATGGATAAATGAAATGTTTTTTAAAAAAAGACACATGCTTACATCTAAGCCCCCAAGGGAAAAGATGACTCAGCCATTTATCAAGGACAACATGGCTACATTTGTGCATCTAAGAGTGGGCAGAACTTGACAGGAAGAACTCTGCCATCCTGCCTTGTTCCTTCATGCTCTTGATTCTCCAACACCCCTTTCATCTGCAAAGAACTCTTAGAAGTGAATGCTTGTGAGGACTGGCTTAAGAATCAAAATACCTCCTCTGTGTGCAGGCTTCTCTCCATCGTTCGACAGTTGGTATGTCAAGGCTGGGCTAGGGTTGGGGTTTCCTGCTGACTTACACTGGTGGAATGTGTTCCTTTCACGAGTCAACATGAGTGTCAGGCAGGTCAAGGCCTATATCAAGTGGATCCAGGATGCATTAGGTAATTTGTATCTTTGTCCATGTCAGAGCCATGGGCCCCACCCATGAGGTCCTTCCTCTGCAGTGACTAGTACTATTCACAAGGTCACACAACCCTCCAGCCAGTGTGAGTTCTGGAACAGACACTAATGATCAGAGAGATTCTGACATCAATGCCTCAGGTACCCTTTATTCACAGGTGGGGCATGACGATGCCAGCCATGGTCTAATATTCCTTTAAGGTAGAGGAACATAGTTGAACACAAAATAGTGGATAAAGGGAATCCCAGACTCATACCAGACTTTTGGGGGGAGTTTGTCATTTCCAGTATGCAACCAGGCTTGCTAAGTCCTAAGGAATAATCTACTTGCCGATAAAAAATTCTAGGGCCAACCCAATATTGCATAAAAATGAATTCACCTTTCATGTAACCAGACAATGAAAAAGACTTTGTGAAAATAAGAGGATCTCAGAAATAATGTGAACCACTGAGTTTTCAAGACTCTGTCTGTTTTCTTTAAACCAGCCCTAACTTACCAGCTTAAAGCTGCATTTATTTAGTTCAATATTCTGGAAGCCAGCTGAGCAGGTTTGGTGTGGGACAGATTCAGTGACATTGCTGTGCTTTCCTGTATTGGAAGCTGGTTGAGCAGAGGACATGTGCACACATTGGGTGACTGGGTCACTATCTTATCCTGTGACAGACGGGTCCAGCTTCCTTCACTTGACAGTCTCAAGACCCAAAGAGCAGCAAGAAGGAGCCCTGATGATCCCATCTCTGCTTAAATCATCCTGACTATTGTCTCTTAACAAGAGACAGCTGCTTAGCTTATCAGTGTAGAACAGTCCTGGAAGGCCATAAAGCCTGCCCAGTGAGCTTCCCAACTTCCTTTTTCTGGAATCCTTGAGTGGCCTGGACAGTATGATGTTGTCAGCAGAGTAATTTTAATTGAATGACGATAAAGTGTGCATTGTGCTGTTGTAAATAATCACAACTTGGACCTTTAAAATATGAAAATTGTCAAGAACAGTTCACAAAATCATGCTCTGGACCTGGATAAAATTAACAGGACACAAAGCAAAATCCAAGACTTAATTAAATACCTTAAGTCAAGGAAGAACTCCACAATGGAGGTGGTAAAGTTACGTAGCTGTATCAATCCTGCGACTTCTGAGCCTCAGGCCTGCTTATGGAGAGTGCTCTTTCTGTTCTTTCTTTCTTTCTTTTGTTCTTTCTTTTCTTTTCTTTTTAGATATGGTCTTAGCCTAGCCCAGGCTGACCTGGAACTCACTTTGTAGTCCCAGGCTGGTCTCGAATTCAGTAATCTTACCTCTGCCCCCTGGGTGCTAGGCTTGAGAACTTTGAGATAAAGAGTTGTTAATATTTCTACATTACTCAAATGTCTCTTGTGTTTTTTTCCCAGCTGACCAATAAAAAGTTCTCTGGGATTAAAAATTAATTCTACGTATCTGCGGATGTAGTTCAGTGGCAAAATACTTGCTTAGCATGTGTGAAGCCTTGTGTTCCATCCATAGCTACACCTCCCCATACATAAAATTGCTTTTTAAGAAAGAGAAAATGGTCAATTTTCTTAAATTTACTTCTGGATATAAAGCAAAGCACAACCCATTGTATAATTTTGGTATTTTTCCCTCTAATTGCTCCTCTTCTCATCCCCCCCCCCCATTTTATTGTATTACAGGCACAGTTGAATAAAACACGCTGTGTTCATTGGAAATGTTATAGCTAATTCTCTTTGGCCCGGTATACAAATCCATCAGTAGCTGACAAAATAAAAAGCTGCAGGCATGTAGATAGTTTGTCAAAGTCAGGGACTACTTCATTCTTTGAGCTGTGGAGTCTGAAACCATGACAACCAGAGACATAGGATTCTATTAATGTTGCCTTTGTCCATCAACACATGGCCACTATAGGCTGCCATGGATCCTGCGCTGGAACTCCTGAATCCCATATCACCAGAAAGAAGTGGAAGGGATCCTAGCAGCTTGCATCCTCACCTGCCCTTTCCTAGGAGGGTTTTTTTCTCTTTCCTTCTAATACTAATAAAGGCAGTATGGACTTCTCCTTGATAGCCTGTCCCCAAGGGTTCAGGAAAAATCCTCACCCGATTCTCTACTCTGAAGACAGCAGAGCTCTTCACTCATTGAACATCTTGAAGGTAAAGTAAACCCTTTGCATTTGTATTAAAGTTTACACATCTGGCCACATGTGTCCCAGAGTACACAGGTGTGTACAGTAGGACTTAGACGCTTGATAGCTCACTGTTCTGCCTTGAATGTTTGTAATCCTCACTGCTGGACTAAATATGTTTATATAAATACATGGAATCATGCTTATAATTCATATTTGTGACTTCCAAAACCATGCTTATGTAAATATAATCCAAAGCCTCCAAGCTACATATAGGCTACACACATACAATCAAAGGCATATAATTGCTTCTCATAATGCTATTTCTTTTATTTATTATTTATTTGTTTATCTGTGTGTTTAGGACTAGGAGGCTCTCACAAAGCCTTGGCTGTTGAGGGTGTATGCCCTCAGCTCCTCACTCCAGTCTTGTTCATAGGCTGTGACTGGTCCCTTAATGTCTGTATTTTACAATTATCTCCTTATGGTGGAAAGTTGCCCTTGTCCAAATTATGGCGGTCTTGCCTGGAAGATGATATTCTCTGTTGGGGGGGGGGTTACAGAAAGGTAGCCAATAAAAGAAAATACCAGTTGCACTGCCTCCAGGGATCAACTGTAGAGCTCAGCTCGTCAAGATCCACTTGCTTAAAACACCACCTCTGGCCCAGGCTGCCCCAAATTCACTTCCCCCTCAGTTAATGGAAGTTAATTCTTCAATTAATCATGTGTGCTCAGTCCTCACCTCAGCCTCTGTTCCTAGTGATTATAGCCTTAGACATGACTTCATCACTGATCCTGAAGACATTAACAACTAAGAGCCTCAAGTAAATTCTGCTTTGGGTCTTTTCAGGGCCACGCACCAGGAGGGCTTCACTTTAAAAACTTTTGCTAGTGATTAGATGCTTGAGGGGACTTTCAGCCCCCTCTGTCCACATCAGCCTCTGTCACTGCCATCATATCTGAGGCAGTTTTACTCTGTTCTCTTCCTTGAGCCCCCTGACAGAGTCCTACAGAAACCCACAGTCCATTCGGCCTCTTACAACAATGTATGGGTTAAGTTACCTGCTCTCTGCCAGAAAAAAAAATGTCTTTGAAAAAACTGATACTTTGAAGACAATATTCTTTCTCGAACTTGAAACCCATACATTACTGCCAGGGGGCTGGTCAGCCTGGAAAATGGTCCTATAATACCATTCTGTGAAACTGATGATGCTGACCCAGTCTTTGATAAGTTATCTTCAAAGGGCACAGAATGTCAAATGTTTCCTGATCATCTTCCCCTGTGTACATTCAGAGCATTCAATACTCTTGTTTCTCGTCCTCCTTCGCCCAGTGTATCTTCACCCCTTGTATAGAAGTGGACCTGTCTTAGACTCGGGGTGAAAAAAAAATCTTTAAATAAAATACAAAGAATTCCCAAGTCCCTGGCTCTCTCCTGAATTGCAGATAAGCTTCTCTGTAAAAGTCCTGTCCAGCGAGCACCACAGCTCAGTTTCACACTAACCTTTTCTTGCCTTTCCTTCAGAAATAGAAACAAACAGATAAGACATGGTGGGTGTCGATGCATTTTTACCATAGTGGTCATAGCTATCGTTGCTAATGTTCACAGAATGCTTTCTTTGTTCCGGAGACTTCTATGATTGCTTGAATCTATTCTCTCCCACAAACAGCGCAGGTACCTTATGAGTTAGGAAGCACTTTTCACATCCTTTTTACAGATAAGAAAATGTCATATCCTAGGATCCCATATGGGAATTTTTTACCATCTATCTTGGTGGCAAATTTCTCTTTGAAAATTCTGATTAGTAGTATGCTATGCTATCTCTATAGTCAGACTATTTCTTAATAATTTATTTCTTTATTTACAAGGATAGAGAGAAAATGGAGAGACAGAGAGGGAGAGAGAGAGGGAGAGAGAGAGAGAAAGAGAGAGAGAGAATGGGCACACCAGGGCCTCTCACCACTGTAAACAAACTCCAGATGCATGTACCACTTTGTGCATGTGGCTTTATGTGGGAATTGAATCTGGGTTATCAGGCTTTACAACAAACGCCTTAACCACTGAGCCATCTCTCCAGCTCAGGCTATTTTTTAAACAACCAGAATGTTAAAATAACATCTCTCTATCATCACTGACTGTGTTTTCAGGTGACATGCTCTTGGCATGCATGGCCTTTAATCATAACAACAGGGCTATACACAGGCCCATCTCCCTTGCAGAGGCGAGGAAGTGTCTATGTAGCTTGGATGTGAATGAGATACAGAACTGCGAGAACACAGTGAGGTCCTAAGCGCCCTCCTCATGATGCCCTCCAGGCTTCCCAGCACCACCAGAGCCTGAGAATGCAGCATACAGGCAACTTGGGATGTCTGCCAAGCTTCCTGCACAAATTAGCACTCTACGAACAACTTTCCCTCGGCCACTCCATTGGCCTGAAAATGCAGGTATCACTCACTCTTGGACAGGCAGACTGGGAGAAAAGTGCCCTGCAGGACCTGAAGATGTCTGGGGAAGTTTTAGCCATGGCTTTGGTCCAAGTGTGGGCTCTAAAAGGGGTGGTGGCAGGGTTCCAGATGGGTAGGTCCTCAGTCTCTGTGGACTTCTTGCCCTCAGGGTGGAGATGCAACCAAGAAGAACAACGTCATGGCCTGGTCAAGCGCAGGGCCCAGCAGGAGCCCCTGTTGCCCATCTCTGAGATGGAACTTGCTATGTTCCTGAGAGTTCACTGAGGTAGGTGTGACTCCATCCCAAAAAGCCCGAGTCCTTCCCCCCCATCATTCTGCTAGTGTTCCCAGGACTTGTGTTATGCTTCAGTATAAAAAGAATGGACTGTTTCTCAGGCTTTAGGTGAGACTCTCTATGTACCTAGAGGACTGCAGGGAAAGCTGGCCCTTTAACAGTTCAAGATCATTTCCCAATAGGCAATTTTTCAGCAGAATTCTTTCCATACTTAGAATGCTTCACCCAGAAGTTCAAGGCCCAGGCAAATGATTAACAAAAGTATACATGCCTTCCCATCCAAGGCAGAGAGGGAAGGCAGGAAGCAGAGGTTCAAGGCCTTCAGGTAGGAAGAGCCATTCAGAGCTGGCACCTAGTGTGACACTTAGAGCATATTAGATGCCCAATAAATACCCCATAAAGAGACAAAATGGCCCAGCACGAGGCTGTGTATAGAACTGAACATGCCACGCACGTCTTTCTTGAAACAGCATCCATCTCTTACTGATCAGTAACCAGTGTCAACCTGGTGATTTCTCTGTGCAAAAGAATGGAAATTGCTCATCCTCATGTCAAAAGAAGCTTGACTTTGAGTACAGTCTTGGGACTTCTAGATAGAAATCAACCTTAAAACTTTTGCATCTATTTTAAGACTAGATTCCCTGGTTATCTTATGATATATTACCAAACTCTGCTTCACCTAATTTTCTTCAATGATCTTCAAATCAAAAAATTACATACAGGGCTTGGGAGATTGCTCGGTGGTTAAAAGTACTTGCTTGCAAAGCCTGTCAGCCTGGGTTCAATTCCCCAGTACCCACGTAAAGCCTGATGCACAAAGTGACGTATACATTTAGAGTTCATTTGCAGTGGTCCTTGCTCACTCTCTCTCTCTCCTCCAAAATAAAATAAACTCAGATATGTTTCCAAACATCAGAACACCTAGTTTTCTTTCTAAAATACTAAATTTGAAATACAGGGACGAAAAAGTTGATTATGCATTCATAGTTTCTATGAGAAGACATGTTCAGTCATGTGAGTGTGTGAGTGTGTGTGTGTGTGTGTGCTCATGTCCATGAATGGGAGCAAAGAGAGTGATATAAATATAATAGTGAATGAAAATTAGATAAATATCCTATGCATATATAACTAGTAACTCCCAAATACTACAACCAGAGTAAAAACCAACATCTATACTCAGATAACTTTTGTCATTAGAGAAATATAGGGATATAGAAAAGATCAGTGAATAGTATAATAACAGAAGCAGATTTATTTCCAAACACTCAAATTAGAAGTTTGTGCTGATGTAAAAACAAACCACACACATTTCAAATATTTATGCTGCATTCTTACATTCACGATTCAGAATATATATTAACACACAAATATGTATATATATGTGTGTGTATATGTTATACAAAAATCTATAACTCAGTCAAGTGCTTGCTGTACAAGCATGAAAACCTGAGTTCTATCCCCAGAACACAGACACTCACACACACACACACTTACACACTCACATGACTAAACATGTCTTCTCGTAGAAACTTTGAATGCATCATCAGCTTTTGATTCCTCATATTTCAAATTTAGTATTTTAGAAAGAAAACGAGGTGTTCTGATGCTTGGATCCATATCTAAGTTTTATTTTAAAAACGTTTTTATTTATGTATTTTGGTATTACAAACCCACATATTTTAAACTGGGCATGGCAGCTAACACTTGGAATATCAGCACTGGCGAGGCAGAGGGCAGAGACAGGGGATCTCCTAGGCTCACTGACAAGTCAGTCAAGCCAGTGAGCTTCAGGCCAGTGACACATCCTGACTCAAAACATAAAAATGACAAGAAAGATGGATGGCCCCTACGGAATGACATTAGAGGCTGTCCTCTGGCCTTCACACACACAGACACCTGAACATACAAGTGTACACAAAATATTAGCTGAAATAGCTGTACAGACTCTGAGGCACAGTACCCCTGCTATCCCACAGTGGATGACCCAGGTCCTCATGACCCCACACTGAATAAATCCCATAACTCCACTGAGGACAGCCCTAAAGGTAACAGGAGTTGTGGTGAGGGGTTAAAAGAGTATAACCTGTTATACCATATAAATATATAAGAATATATAAAGAAATACCTCTATAGAAACTGAAATAAGAAGGAACATGAAAGAATCAGAGAAATGACTAAACTGAACGATCTTGAACTTCTGAAAGTTAAAATATAATAACCTAGTGGAATTTGATTTGTAAATTCTAAAGCTATAATAGCTGATAGCTCTTTTTATCTTTGTACATTCAGTAAATGGAAAACTCTAAAAACAAACACGGATATTTTAACACCTATTTACATTTACAGATTCCTTGGATATCAACAAGATCAATTTCAAAAAGTAAATAAAAGCTTAATTTGGAGTTTATGAGTACTTTGTATTCTTCTGGGATAGACTGTGGGGCCTGACCTCATCCGTCTTCGGGTCGCTTGTGGCCTTGGATCGAGGCAGGTCTGAGTTCATTTAAGAGACTCCTTGGCTCATCCAACTCTTTGCCTCCTACAGACTCCACCATTGGCCCCACTTCGAAGGTCCACGAGGCAGGTGCTGTCCACACTCTGCATGGCTGCTGGCTGGGTCTGGCCCGTGCATGGGATTTTTGTTGCTCTGGGCACTGAAGCTGACTTTTCTCATGTACAACCTAAAGAAGAGGGAATGGAAGAAAAGGAACAAAGGGAGGAAGAAATGGTGGGTGGTGAGAAGAAGGATGAAAAACCGAGAAAGAAGAGAAGGAAGAAAGGAAGGGAAAGGAGAAAAAGAAGAAAGACATTTACATGACCCTTTGGAGGGTACTCTACACCTCAGCCATCCAAAGACTATGAGCCAAGCAGAATTCTCGACATTTGTGTTAATCAGAGACGAGAACCTCTAAGCTAGAAGATATAATGACCCCTCAGGTACCATCCATCAACAGCCCATTTTAGAAACATGTCTTCTAAGGAAAGCTCCATTTTCTCTTTAGCACTATTATTGTTTATTATTATTATTATTATTATTATTATTATTATTTATTAACCAATGAAAATTAGGTGGATTATACACACACAAGTCATAAATGCCCCATTCCGAGGTTATGTGTATTTCATGAATGCCCTCATCCCCTGCCTCAAGCAGAGCCAAGCCCCTGGGTAAAGGCAAACAGCCTTCCTCAGTACGTGGCCCAGCTGTGCTTTGTCCTATCTCTCCTGGTCCCAGAATACATGCTACTAAGAAGATTCCAGAATGTGTTCTCTCCTGGCTGTCTTTGCCATCACAGACTGGAGTTTCTGCTTGGCTATTATAAATTCAGATTACTCTCCTCATATCTTCCTCCCTGGAAATGAAGTCTGAAGGGGCACTGCCCATGAGTACCTCCGAGGTCATCTGATGTGTCTATGACAGGGCCCTGGTGACAAGGAAGTCAAGTCAGTGTTTAGTATTAATGTCTTGTATGTCAAACATGATGTAGACTTGGGAAATACCCTTGGGTATGAAAGGAAAAGTGTAGTGGTAGTGAGCACAGGGCAAAATTTTTTAAAAAAAGAGGAAGAGGAGAAGGAAAACAAAAATGAAAGGAAAGAAGACGAGAGGAGAGCAGTGGAAGGGAGATGGAACTGGAGGGATGGGGCGGGAAGGAAAGAAGAGGAAAATAAAGGAAAGAAAAGGAGAAGGAAAGAGAGAGGAGGGGAGGGAAAGGAAAGGAAAAGATAAAAGAGAAAGAAGGGGAAAGGATAAAACCATGAACTCTAGGGAGGTATGACTTTATGAGAATGCCCAAAGGCTTCTCTTCCTCCAAATTCTTCATCTTCCAACCTAGCAAAAGGCACCTAGAAGACTCATTTGAACGGATTGATTTATTAAACACAACGCACACACTCATGCACACATGTATGTTGGACACTAACTATTGGCTCTGCTACTGAGGACACAGAGAGCTAAGGGTTAATGGTGTGTGAGGTGAAACCCGGGTAACTCGGTAGGCATTTCCCAGCTCCACCTACCCTAACTCCCACCCCCATGGGCTGGCCACCGAAACCAGCATTCCTCATCTCAGCAGGACTGGCACTGAGTATCAGCGAAACTTCCTTGTACCCATCCCCATGGACCTGACCTGGCTAGCATCACGTATTTCCCGCCACTCAGGACCCCAAAATGAGATGTTCTCAGATTGTCCCCACCCACCTTTCCCACCCACCTATCGCAGTGCAGGCTGCCAACTCCCATTTCCTTTTCCCTTCCCATTCCCCATGCCCCACCCCTTTTTCCCTATAAAATGTAAGTCCCCCAATTGAATAAAGAACCTCGTGGATATACAATACGCATCTGCTCGCCTCTGTGTCCCGCAGGATCCCCCTGCGCCATTCCCCCCAGCTCTGTGGGCCCCAGCTCTGAGACAGTGGACAGCAGACAGCCGGTTCCCGCTGCTTCTCCCTCTGTTCCCTCCTCCGATGGCCCACTGCCCGCGGAGGAGAGAACGACACATGTACACTAAAATGATCAGGTAGAGAGCTAGCAAAGGTGGTGACTGAGAGTATGAATGGCTCTGGAGTATTCACTTGGCCCTGGTGGTACAAGGGATGGAGCCCCTTTTCACCAAAAATGCCCAGCTTGCTCTTGTTCTTAGTTGGAGAATCTGTTTGATTTTCACAGATGACAGAGAAGATGGATGATTACCCGGATCCATGAATAAGACAAGAAGATAGCCAACTGACCACCATGAGACATGTCGTGAATACCACACCTGCCAAAGCCCAGGAGAAATTGCAGAGGAAGCAACCACATGAATACTGCTCTTACTGCTAGCCTGACAACCAGACCAAGGTGATGGTGACAGACATGGTGACCAATCCAATCTTATCAACGCAGAAATCCAGAGGCTACAGAGTACTCAAAATTAAATCACACTGCCAACAGGCCTGCCATGGCTCAGGGAACACTGTGGAAGAATGGTTGGAAAGATTGTAAGAACCACAGAATGGGTAGGAACATCCCGAAGCATGGTCCTCACAAGGACTGAGTGGGGCCTTTATGACCCCACAGTGAATACCACCGAGGAGGGCCTCCAGAGTAATGGGAGGGGGGAGGGGAAAAAGAGTATAACCTGTTACTATATATATATAATATGTATATCTATATATATTTAATAGAAGAGAGATTAGTTGAACAGAAAGGACAATGGAGGGGGCCTGGGAGGGTATTATGATCATGTTATATTTATACTTATGGAAGTTGGAATATATATTTATACTTATGGAAGAATAAGAGTTTTTTAATTCCCTTGATTAGACAATAAAGTATATGATAGCTCTAGGTCTGCTCTTTTCTAGCTGTGAGACTTCCTGAGTGAATATGAATTCCTACCTGTAAAATAGGAGCAACGGCATCACTAGGAAAACAAAATATGATCATAAAATCCTCAGTCTGCTACAGACCAAATGTTTAATAAACTTTAGCTGTTGTTATTTAAAATATGTCATCTGGGAGAAAATTTGTCATGCAATGTCATATGAGATTAAACCCTCATTCATGCATTTTACAATGGACTGGGCAAATTACGTGTGACTTCCAAAATGACTCCATCACAATCTCTCCAGCTCTCCATGGGAATGCTAAACTATGTCCACAATACGTGTGTCATACTCTTCCAATCCTGGGCCCACGGAAGACGGTGGAAAACCAGACTCAGGCCCTGGGACATACAAGCTAGGCGCATGGTGTCATTAGACATGATCAAATGCTTTGAGATTATATTTTGGGGGGAGGTTTGTTTTTATGGATCAAAGTTGGACCAGCTTAGATCCCCTGCTCCCCTTCCACTCAATCTCTCTCATCTGTGAGGAATTCCAGCTGCCTAAGCCAGACTCAGCCATGGCCAAGGAATCAGCCAATAAGTGTAGGGCTGTCATCCTTCCCCTCTCCCCCCACCCACATACCTATTCACTGAAGCAGCTTTCCAGTTACACCTTTTCCAAGGGAAGCCCTCCGTTTATCTCTAGCAGTGAAAGAAAAAGCCCAAGTGTGATTCCAATTACAGCAATAACAAATTCATGAGGGCCCATCCCCTGCCATCTGTCTGAGGAGTGTGTCAGGCCATTACTGGCCATGATGAATCTCATTTCACCGACCACATAAACAAACGAGAGTGCACTCATTGGGTTTTCTGCAAAAGACAGATCAAATGAAGGTTGGAACTGTCTGAATCCTTAGCACTCTAGCAGTGATAAAATGGATCACCTTGCTTTTGCATATTGCAGTGAGATTCCCCTCTTAACAGCCGACAAGGCCAAATCTGACACCGAGCATTGATTAGAAATTAGGTGACATGTTCTCAACTGTGTTTTTGTTTTTAGTTAGTTAGTTAGTTTTTTTTTTTTTTTTGAAACAGGTTCTTACTATGCAGTCCAGGATAGCTTTAAATTTGTAATCCTGCCTCCACCTCCTGCAGGCTATGATTACAGATGTGTAACAGCACACCTGGCTGCAGGTTTTTAAATTACCTATCAGTCTGTTCCCTTGTAGGGATCACTGTATAATGTGGAGACTTTGGTATTAACTGGTGACTATTTTGTGTTTATGGGTATGTAAAAGAATAGCTGGCAGGCATTAAAAAAGATTTCCCACATGTCAGGAATTATGCCAAGTACTTTACTGTATTTAATTCCCACAACCACTTCATCAATTCTGCTCTTGTTGTAGGTGAAGATCTGGGCTCGGAGTGAGGATGGAAGTTGTTCAAAGGCATTTAGCTAGAAAGACACAGCATGAATTACAAAGCTGATTCATCTCACTGCAGAGTCTGTGGTCTGACCACTACTCTACCACAGCCCTTGTACACGTACAAAGAGATACACAGTAACTTTCCGTTTCCTGTCCTCATGAGAACTGTCCCGTGACAAATCATTCCCCAAAGAGCTGGTGGGAATCCTGTCTGGGCCCAGAGAGCACACGGCAGAGTGGAGCTGAAAGAAAGCAGGACAGATAAGCTGATAAATCATCCAGATTCAGCCTGCCAGCCCAGGCATGGAAGAGAGAAAGCATCAGGGCTGGGAGAAGCAGCTCTGTGGTAGGTTTTTAACTCTTTAATAACAATTGTGAATACTGAGTGTGTCGTGAGTACTTGTGCATGAAGGGACTCATTCAATTCTCAACATGGTTTCTTGCGCTCATTTTACAGGTGAGAAAACTGAGGAACAAGATATTAAGACCCTGGTCCAGGGCTATATAACTTGTAATGAAGTTTGTACTTGAACTCAGAGTCTAGTTTCAGAATACAAGCTCATAAGTCGTCTATACTGGTATAATCCATACTCTCACTTTCTCAGGTGTATTTTTTGGTTGAAATGTTGGGTGGAAAGAGGGTTCCATTGTGTAATGGTTAGCACTCTGGACTCTGAAATGTTGTGTGAAATTCAAAGAAAAATCATCTTGGAATCCAGTCTATGGGCTGTGTTGGTGAAAAGCACTGTGTCCCTCCTCAGAATACAAGGTGTGGTCTACAACTTTGGGTAAGAATAAATGTTATAGGCCACAGTAGTAAAATGTCACTTTCTGAGATGATGGAGGCCATATTGACTCCTGTCAATATTCACTGCCATTAATCACATTCTTCCCTGTGACATCTGGAGATGAGGCGCAATGAAGCTGAGCTGTGTGGTATCTCATCGTTACATATCCATATAACTTCTGAAAAACTGGGAACATTACCCAAGACAAAATAACCCTCATAAATAATCTACCAGCTGGGGGACACTAAATGTAAAGAAAGGGTGACCTCTGACCTTCCATTCCCTTTAATGGTGCTTCCTTCGTCTCACAAATGGAAGCCAATTCATTCGGGGGGTGGGAGGGAGGAATCAATTCTGCCACTTGGAAATAATGAAGACATATACATCAAACAACAGCTTTTTTAATTCTTTCTAATTAAGTGATCCATCCCAAAGGAGTGCTAAATTGGTCGGTGCAAATATAAATTACACTAAGCATGAGTGTTTTAAGATCAATGTGGAGATCCTGATGTCTGCTCTGCGTTCTTCTCTGCTTTCCAGACATTAAACTACTGTTCTGACTGTGTTCTAATGAAACGAAAAACCTAGACTCTACTGGCAACAAGGCACTCGGGTCCTCCATATGTGGCCTCTCATCTGTCTACCCTCTTGAAGAAGCAAGCTCAGCTGACATCATGGGAAAATCCTGAGCATTCCATCTGGCTCTCCTCCCTCCACTTGGACTTCAGAATATCAGCAGATTTCATATCAGTTTGGGGCTTAGTGGTGCAAACATTTTATCCCTCTCTGAATACCATCCTCGAGGTGAAAAATCTATCAAAAAGGTCATGGTTAGGCTTTTGTCATTTTCAAATATGTTAGCCATCAGTAGAATGGGACTTCTGCTGTTATGAGGCCAAGACTGACTCTTCTTAATCCCTTGTCTAATTTCACAATTAACCGAGAAGTCACATGCAATGTACTGACTGATCTGATTGGCCATGCTCCTCACAGGAAACTGAAGCAAATCTGGAAAAAAAAAAAAAAAAAAAAAAAACTACGTGACTATAAGATAATTTTATGAAATTTTGCTTAGGAAATAAAAAAACATTTCACTTTAAAATGACTTTAGAAGATATTTGCAAAGATGTTGATGTGACATAGACTTTCAAAACTCACCACAAAACACAGAAGAATAACTTATAGCCTGTGATGGCTTGTTCCAGGTGTCCCTCACAAACTTATGTGTTCTGTATGCTTGATCCCCAGCTGATGGAAGTTTTGGAATTGGAACCTTGTTGGAGGTGTCTTTTTGGGGGAAAGATTTGTTGGTTAATAGCCAGCTTCTCCTTGGCAGTGTTTGACACACCGTCCTGCTGCTGTTTGCAGTGCTGTGGCGGAGGTGATATCCACCCTCTGCTCATGCCATCTTTTTCCCTGCCATCATGGAGCTTCCTCTCCAGTCTATAAGACAAAATAGACCCATTCCTCCACAAGCTGCTTTTTGTCTGGTTCTTTGTCACAGCAACAAGAAGGTTAACTACAACATATCTTCAGACACAAAGTGGAGGAAAGAACACTGTATTAGGAGGTAAGATACACAATTCAATTCCTGGCATTGGCAGGATTCATTTAAAGCTCAATGCTTTAAATAGAATAGAGGCACACAAGTAAGATACAAGTATGTGACTGTAAATATGTACATAAAGAAATGAGCCAATGAATGCCTAGTTCTGTCAAAATCACACTTCCCCCTCAACAAGTCTTGGAGACTAATGGGTTAGCATGAGCTTTCCAGGAGAGAAGGAATGTGACACATTATTTACTAAGACACTTCCCCAAGGAGGAAAGCAAATGAGTGAATGAGGATAGCAGCAGGGAAAAGACACCCAAGCAAGAGGTGGGTGGTGCCCAGTTCTCAGCCAGAAGATCCTGCATCATAGCTCACACCCCCAACTCTGCCTCACCTCGTCAGGGGAAGGAGCTGAGCTTTCAACAACCCCCCACCAGCCACCAGCTATGGGAAACAAGCTGCATAGGATAGAGGCAAATTCCCAGACGTTCCTGCTCTTTGCAAAGGCAAGACTCTTAAAAAGAAAGCGGTGCAAGAACAAAGCACCCAGAAGCTAGGATGGGCACATAGAACAAGCGATGGTGATCGAGTGGCATCCACTCAGGTCTTGGCAATGTCTTCTTCTACAACTGATTTGCCCAGCATTGTGCTCTGTGGACCAATGCTGAGTAGTGGGGTGTCTGATGCTTTCCCTTTGGGAAGGTCTTTCTCTCTTGTGTTAGCATTTGATTCTCAACTCCTGGTGGCAATTGGAACATGAAATATCATTAACCATTTATGATAAGCAAGAGATCTTGGGCCCAGAGGAACAAAAGTAATTTGGTACTGGTGAAACCAAATTGACCAACATAAAATGACCCATTACAGTCCAGTAGGGAGAGAAGAGCTGAATAATGTGTTTAAGGTCTTAAGAAATGTGAAAGTTGGGGGCTAGAGAGTTTGCTCAGTGGTTAAAGCACTTGCTTACAAAGCCTGATGGTCTGAGTTCAGTTTCCCAGTATCCACATAAAACAAGATGGTGCTTGTGTCTGGAGTTCATTTGCAGTAGCAAGAGGCACTGGTGCACTAATTCATTTTCTCTCTCTTTCTCTCTCCCTCTCTCTCTCTTTCTCCACTTGTAAATAAATAAATGAAAATATATTTTCAAATAGGAAGGTTGGAAATTTTGGGTTTGCTATAAGTCTTAGAGAATGAGTGAGATGCACATTGGTGGGAAATGATGGAGAAGGCACTTCTTTCATTTTTAAAATTTACGTGCAAGCAGAGAGAGAGAGACAGACAGAGGAGAGAGAGCAAACATGCCAGGGCCTCTAGCCACTGCACATAAACTCCAGATACATGTACTTTGTGCATCTGGCTTTTATGTGTGTACTGGGGAATCAAACCCTGGTTGTTAGGCTTTGCAGACAAGTGTGTTAACCACTGTGCTATCTCTTCAGCACATTCATTTTTATTGACATTTTTACATGTGTAAAATAGATGTATTTTGATCACAGTTACCTCTCAGTAGCTTCTCTTGACCCCTCTCCCCACCCCCATCCACTGAACCCCTGTTATTATATATACTTTGATCATCTGTTTTGTATGTCCAGTGTGGGGTTTAACTCTCTGAATTTAATTAAGGTTGTCTGCATGGGGTTGGGTTATTTATCAGAACATGTGGAGCCTACCAGGTACCACTGCAGAAAGTTTCTCCCATTCCCACAGTTCCAATTAACTGCCAGTATCTCCCCAGGGAGAAATAGGATCCTCCTGCCCTGGTCCATTATCCATGTTGGAATGTTGATGGAATGATATCCTGCAGGTCTTATGCAGGTTATGATGGTCACTATGAGGTAGTGAATGAAATGGCTGTGTCATGCCTGGAAGACAATATTCCATAGCACTCCTCCCCATTCTCTGGCTCTTAAATTCTTTCTACCCCTTCTTCTACATTGTTCCCTAGCCTTGGAACAAGTTAGTGTTGAGCAGTTCATAATCACTTATTCTCAGTACTTTGTGGAGCTTTGAATCTCCTCAGTACTCAACACCATCTGCAAAAAGAAAGCTTCTCTAATCAAAGGTGAGACCACTAATCTATGGGCATGAAGATACATAATTAGAGGGCAATGTGATGCATATACAATGTATCTATTTAGTCAAACAATAATAGCAGCTTTCTGACTAGGGTCTATGATTTCCCCAGCCATAGTCTTTTGAGCAGGTTTTCAGGATCTGACATGAATTCTTTCCCATGGAGCAGGCCTCAAGTCCAATCTGAGAGTAGTTGTTTACTTCCATAAGTAATGCCACTATTGTACCAGTGGGAAAATTCTGCCTGGCTGATTAACTGTATCACTTGCAGGGTCCATTGTTATGTAATAATGTTGATGACTTTTCTCTTCCAACAGGCTACATAGCACCGTTTGGCATGACGACAGCCAGAAGAGAGGAGACAGCCAGCTCAAGTCCAGCTTGATTTCTCAGTATCCTGAAACTGGAATAATTGGTGTTAGATATTCTTGTTGAGAGAGGCCAGAAGATGGAGCACCTTAGGTAACTATGTATTAGGGTAACAAATAAGGGATGCTCTACAAATGGAGAGAATGAGGATGTGGCAGAGGTGATGTCCACCCCTCTGCTCATGCCATCATCTTCCCTGCCAGGATGGAGTCTCCCCCCCCCCCCGAGTCCATAAGCCAAATAAACCCATTCCTCCATAAGCCACTTTTGCTTGGGTTCTTTCTGCGCAGCAACTAGAAAGCTGAGCCCAACAGAGGGTAATGAGTCAATGCTGTTGGGGCTTCAGAAACACCTGTTAGAACAATTCAGGTTTAGTAAGCTACTACTGGAGAAAAATGATAAGGAGTCAGTAAACTGGTGAGCATGGCATTTAACAATGAAGACAAATCTTCAGTAAGATGAAGTGGCGGTGTAAACTACCTGTTTCCATAGGTAAGTTGATGAATGTCCAAGGAGACAGAAACGAGAAGAGAATATTGAATCAAAAGATGCCAATAACTTCTGAGAGAGCATACCAGCCAGAGAACCCAGGAGACAGATGTGAGGGTTAGAGAGGGAATAATTCAAAAATAATCTAGAGTGTTGAACTGAAGAACAAAATGTCTAGATGCATCATTTGAATAGCACATATTGATGTGTTCAAAGTCTGTGATGGTTCCATTTCCTGTTGTGGCCCATCTATCTCAACTTGGAATGACGTGTCTCAACCCTGAGTGACACCTGTCAGGGGAGAGTGAGAAGAACATATGCTAACACCTGGCCTACAGGTGTCCTGCTCCCTCTCACCATGGACAGAATGTTAGCTAATACACTTCCGTGAACAAAAAGGCAGCTGGCTGATTATATATGGACCTTTGCTGCTCTCTGAGGATGATGTTATATCTCAGGACCATACCTGGCACTTTGTAGAGTTTCTAGGAAAAAAATTAAATGGAAAATGTAGGCGAAACAGCATTACAGATGGTAACTTTTTAAATAAATTTTCATAGTAATATCTTGCATGTTATTTAATGTCTGAAATACTCATATTCCAATCACTCTTCTGTATCTGTGAGCTCAACATCTACAGATTTGTCTAAATATGTGTAGAAAACACTGAAGGATTTTCTATCCGTACTGAGCATCACACAGTTATGTCACTTTTCCTAAATGATACAATAAAGCAACCAATTACATAGCATTTCTCTTATATTGAGCATTACAAGTAATTTAGAGATTCATTAAAATATGTAAGAGGATTGCATGGATTATATGCAAATACTACCTAACTTTGAATAAAAGACTTGAGCACTTGTGGATTTGAGTATCTGAGTGCCATTTCAGAACCAATTCCCAATCCACATTTTATTCTTTAATATACATAGTTTTGTATCATTCTAGTGAGGATTATTTATCATTTCAGCTTAGTCAATTCTCCATACCATCGAGTGCTTTTTGATTATGATCCAGCGCCATGAGGATGTACTATGTGGAAATACAAGTTAACTATCCATTTGTAGAATAGTAAAGTTAATGATAGTCTATCCTTATGTAAATAAAGCTTCTAGATATAATTGCTTATAAAGACACATTTATCAATACATTAGTGTGTAATTTTCATGAGATTCTATTGAGGCAGGTAGCATTGTTTTTCACTTAATGAAAGTGTCCCTGAGGCACAGAGAAGTTAAAGCACTATCACAGTGACATGGTCCTCTGCCTCCCAATGTGACATAGAGATGTCACTTTGGCCCAGCATGTCAACATCATCCTATTGGTCACCAGGCCTCAGGTCAATAGACTCTCAGATGCCGCTGAAGACAAAAAAGAAAAAAAGAAAAGAAAAGAAATTGCTGCCAATTAAACTATGACACAGAATTCTCCTTCCCCATAAAATGTAAACTTTAGAGTTATTAAAAGAATCACTTTATCATTTGTCATGGTTTGATCCAGATATTCCCCACAAATAAATGAATGTATTCTGATTGATAGATCCTCAGCTGATGGCAGTTTAGATTTTACAACCTCGCTGGAACTTTGTTGTCAGGGGCAGGCTTATGGGGTTATAAACCAGCTTCCCCTTGCCAGTGTTTGGCACACCTTCCTGCCCCTGTTTGCAGTGCTGTGGTGGAGGTGATGTCCACCCATCTGCTCATGCCATCGTTTCCCCTGCCAGGATGGAGTCTCCCCTCGAGTCCATAAAAGCCTAATAACCCCATTCCTCCACAAACCGCTTTGCTTGGGTTCTTTCTGCGCAACTAGAATGCTGACCGCAACATCATTACTTAGATGTAAAAGCAGTATGAATAGAAATTAAACCAAAGCTCAGGGATTTGGTGCCAATCCAGTTCAATCTAACAAACATTTTGAGCTGGATCAAGTTGTAAGTCCCACCCCAACTGCAATGCGGTTAAAGTAAAACAATGATGTGCACCTTAGAGTCAGTGATAGAGGGTTCCACCTGAGACAGATTTTACCATAAACCCAATGCATGAGAGCGGACTTAGAGAGGAAAGTAGTTGTTTAACGAAGCATATGCTGGGTTGTCTATGGATCATTCCACAGCAAGTGGTTCCTGGCCATATTTGCTCAACTCTTACACTCAATGAAAAAGTCATTGTCTTATCAAGAAATCTTTCCAAGAAAAGCTATCATTACAAGCCTAAACGGTTTCACATTTACATACTAAGGAGCTAAAGATCATCTGTTCACAGGACTTTACCCAGCCGCATACACAGAGAGCTGTCATAGAATTTTCTGGTTGACAGTCTCCCTAAACCTACTCCAGCTGAAGGCAGTTGAGTCACCAAGACACAGAGTGAGCTTGTCCCCTGTAGCAAAGACTTACAGAACAAAACACAGCAAGCTCAGTGTTGCTCTTTTCCAAGATGCCCAGGTCTTTTGTTCTCCAAATTGAGGTTCATCCTACCTAATCTTTTTTGTAATATTATAATTGTTCAACTGAAAAAAAAAAGCCTTTCAATCTCTATCATGTTTGAAATCAAAACCACTGAATTCTGGGATAATTGGCATCCAGCCTTGCTTCTCTTTCCTTTATGGGGCAGGCACTCAGCGTCCTGTCTCAGGCTTATATCCACTACTTTGATCCTTTTCACAGACAAAATTGAAAAGGTTCAATGGGCTTATGTGTCTCTGTTCAAGTCTGCACAATGCTAAGGGAAAGAAGTCATTGTATAATAGTGCCAAGTTCAAAAGCATGTCTGTCATTTCAAGACTAAATTAAAAATAGAAATCAGACACAACTATAATTTAGCAGAGTAAATCTATCACTTGCCCCTTCAGATGATAACTTTCCCTTAAATGATAGAACAATATTATTTTCAAGTACTTTGTCCTATATAGCTCAGGTCTGTGGTCTAAAGGACTCACTCAGGTCAAATTACTATACATAGTTTCAAGGAAGAGTATCTAGATACTACTCTACTTCACAATCCAAGGTAGGAACATGAGTCCTAGCAGGAGGCCACAGCCTTTAAGGGTAGACTTAGAATATTCCAGAGCCCATTTTCTCTCTGCTGGTGGCTTATGGGACAGATCCCAGCTGTGGAAAAATGGCACACGACACCCGGAGGAGAGATTAAGAAAGGTCTAGTCTCCAAGGGCGAAGGGTTGAGGAAACCTATGAAAGATAGAAAAAGAGAGAGCCTTTAAAACAGAAATGAAAAGAGTTGGAGCAGTTGCTGGAATACCAAAGGATAGTTCCAGAAGGCTGCTTACCAATCAGTGATAGTGAGCCAGTAGAAACCTGACAATGAGTGAGCTGACATCATTCGCCTCTAGTCTTCCCATCCCTCCATCTCCTGCTCAAGCCTCCCCCTGACCACCCCAGATGGAAGTCATTGGAGACCCACAAAGTTCAGAATAGGTGGGTGCTGATGGCTATGGACCTAAAACAACAGGAAGATGATACTGTCTATGCTGGAGAAGGTTAGGTTCTGCCTCATGCAAAGACCACTAAATGCTTTGTGCTTGATGCCTCCTAAATCTGTCAGGGCAGCTCTTTTGAGTCCCTAAGAACCTACTACCACCACCATGTACTCTGTGGTCCTGCAAGGGCTTCCCTTCCTTCAGGCACTGTTCTTACTCAACTGAAGCTGATCTCTATAGTTCTTTTATATCCTCCTACATGCTAACCCTTCAAAGAAAGCTGCTCCTTCCTAGGCAGCTGACTGGCCAAGCCGATAAGTAGCCTCATGCAAATATTTAATGTGGAGATTTGGAGGCTGAAGAGATGGCTCAGTGGCTAAAGGCATTTGCTAGGAAGGACTCACAGGCTGGGTTTGATTTCCCAGTTCTCACGTAAAGCCACATGTCCAAACTGGCTGGCACATGCATCTGAAGTTCGTTTGCAGTGGCAACAGTCCTGGCATGCCCCATTCCCTCTCTCATTCTCTCAATAATTTGCAAGTAAATAAATAAAATATTTTTAAAATAAATAAATATGTTTATTTATTTATTTATTTTATTGTCCATAATGAGTTACAATATTTAGTGGGCAAACAATGAGTTGTTATCCCCAATTCCCCGCTGCCCTCCCCTCCCCACTCTGCTGGATATCCTCCTCCATGGGTCGTCTGGATCAGTCCTTGTGACAGGGGACCATGGATAGCCTAGTATTCAGCCAGGTTCTCCTGGCCATGCCTCTGGATAATCTCCCCCACCATGGCTCTCACAATCTTTCCGCCCCCTCTTCTGCTCAGTTCCCTGAGTCGTGGTGGATGAGTATTAAGGCTGCTTTAAGGTTGTGAGCTTAGGGGTCTTTGTGTCAAAAATCATTGGTTTCTGTCTCACTGGCATATCCTGTGTTGATTTAGGTTCAAATTAAATATCCCAAAGAACCTGAGAATAGAGTTTTAGATTTGGGATTTTTTTTTTGTATTTGAGAATACTTGCATATATAATGAGATATCTTGGGAATAGGATCCAAAATCTAAAGGCAAAATGAGTTCATGTTTAGTACAACTTAAACAAATACTTTAAGGCAATTTTATACATCTAATATTTTGGGTGCACTTGGATTGTGACCCATCAAATGAAGTCATGTGCTGAATTTTCCATTTGCGATGCCAGGTTGGATCTCAAAAGTATGTGAATTTAGAGAATTTTAAATTTCTAAATTTCCTCAGTCTGTGTCACTGTCTTTAGTCGTCGGTTCTGGAGCTATTAGAGGAATGCTTACAGATTATTTCTGGTGTTGTCAGAATAGGTAAAATAACTTTACAAAAGCTTTATCTAGGAGGCAATGAAGAGACCTAAAGACGTCAGGCAACACAGTCTTAATGTTAGCCCATTTGGGGGTAAATGTCATTGTTTTAAATAAAGATCTTCATGAAACAGCATCTCGAAAAGTGTGGGCCTTCACTAAGTGACAATTAGACAGCTTTAGAAACATCGGATCACACGGTGAGAAAGTGACTCTTTTCCTACTCATTTCAGTCACTGATTACATCAAAGGGAAAGAGTTGATTTGGAATCGGGACATCTTAATCCTTCTTTGAATCTTTGCTCCACTCCCTTTAGAGCAAAGAGAAACAACTATCAGACCCGCATTTCAAACTCAGCCAATGGTTATTAGATTTGATTTGATAACATTTTATTTACCTTGAATTTCTATGTTCTGTTAAACTTTCTTTATCATAATGGCTTCCAATAGATGTTAATGGCATTAAACTTTTCTTCTTGGTGTATGTTTAAGTTCAAAAAGTAATCAATTTAAATTATCTGGAAACAATGGTATGTCACAGTAATTACGGTGTTAAATGAAGTTAGGTAAATACTACATTATACTGAAGAGCTCTTATATATCATTTTATAATTTACATATGCATGTGTAAATTATAAATGATTGGTAATTTCAAGTACATTTTAATGACAAGCAGGATTTCGTGGCACCCCAATCCCTGGTGTGCCTGCTCTGTATCTTGTTTTTCTCTTGAGTGGCAGTATCCTAGGATACCTCCCTCCCTCGGGATTCTGCTATATTATATAGCAAAAGGGATTTCACAGAAAGAATTAGTGTCTATCTGTAATGTAGTATCAGATGACTTAGAAGCAATCAAAAGGAAGATTAGCCTACGTGGACCTGACCTAATCAGGTAACCCTACAGAAGCTCAAAGCAGCCACAGCCTGGAGGAACAAACAGCGCTCTGAAAAGAGGGGGCACAGCCTGGAGCACAGACAGAGAGAAGGAGCTAGAGGCTACGCAGGGGGCGATCTACAGCCCACTGCTAACAAGCAAGCACAGGCTTGGGCCATGCAACCCCAGGAATGGGTTCTGCCCAGGAGAAGAGAGCTTGGAAGAGGCTTCTGCATTTCAGATGAAATGACAGGTCTCACTGACTGACACCTTCATCATTCCTCAGACTGAGAATCTAAGCCGAGGAATTTGAGAATCTGGGGAGTTTTGTAAGAGAATCTGGAAAAATGAATTGGAAAGAAAGCATTATGGGATGCTAATACTGCAGCTCAGGGAGAAACTATACTGTCTACACTATAGATAGGTGCATAAACTATTTGTCTCTCACGTGGGCATCTTCCAGGCCTGTGAGTGATCCCCTGGACTCTGTTACAACTGCACAGTATGATTCCTTAGATGTGTTTAGAACCTGTCATTCCATATTGACACCTCTCTTCCAGTATTGCTAATGTGAGCAGCGAATGTCAAGATATTTTGTCAGCCTTTTTTTTTTCTAATAGAACTTTAAGCTTTAGCAACTGATTTCCCAGCTGCCTTTGGAGAATTCTCAAGGTGATACAATCTCCTTCCCATTGTCCAACAGAGCCAGCACCCACCTTCTATTCATGGTCCACTCAACAAGTTGAAGGACATTGGGATTTGGCCTTCAAAGAATTTAGATAACCAAAACTGGATTTCACAGGCAATGCCTCTGACACAGGGTGGGTTACCATGAGACCGGAAGTCTTGATGAAAGAAAGGTACACCCAAGATTTGAAGCTTAGTCGAAGCTCTATTCAAACTTCTGAGACTGTGAAATGAGGCTGGAAGTCTCCACATTTATTATAAGATTCCTGGTATTTCCTGTTTCCAGTCCGGCTGGCAATATCGCAAGCATAGCCTCTCTCGTGGTTTGTCATATTTCCACTTAACCATCCCAGCTAAAGGGATTCTAGACTCAGAAGCAGGCACAAGACACTGACTTCAAAACAAGCATTATGGGAGATATCGTTTCTGTCACTTCCAGAGAGATACCATTGGATGTTCACTGCTGGCTGGATTTTTTAAAATTATATAATAATTTCATAAGCCTGGTTTTGCTTCCCCTTCCTTCTCACCTAATATGTTTTATTTTGATAAATTGAATTGAATTCTAAATCCAGAGACAAGAATTTGGGAGAAATCTAGAAATGAGTTGTCTGGCCATTTTATGCAGATGAGCTCATGGATTTGAGGGAAGTTTAGCATAAACTGATAGGATCTCAAAATGCAAGGGAGAGTCTTACTGAGTAATAGATAAAGCCTCCTGGGTCGGCTGACTGAGGAAAAGAAGCCGACAAGTGCTGGAGAGTGGAGGATCTGGGCAAAGTCAGGAAAGAAGGAAAGAATGGCCACTGAAGAAATTGAAACTTTATGAAGAGTACAGCCTGCAAAGGCAGCCAGACTAACCAGTGAATCCAGGAGCTGATTCAAGCAGTAGAGATGTGTCCAGGCCAAGAAGAAAAATAACAAAGGTTATCTTCAAAGAAGAATAGAGCCATACCCAACCTCTAAATTTACCAAACATTTCATTATCAAGGCCGAAATTGCCTACATCGATTGTCAAAGCTGATGAGGTAATGGGCATCCCACTGACTGTGGATGGCCTTGTGGGATATCTGCATTCTGTGACAAGGACAGAGATGAAGGGTGGAGAGTCAATCTGGTGGTTGACAGTCATGTACCCTTGCTACTGGTCAACCATGAACAGCAGAAGGCAGGGTGCTCAACCTGGGATTTTCTCCCAGGTTTAGAATTCCAGCTTTGATACCATCCTGCAAGATAGGGCTACCCCTTAGTGCCTCTGAAAAGCCCCTCCTCAACATCACCACTCAATCCCATCCATGACCAGTTTCCAGACTAGCTGATGGCAGCACACACCAATAGGCCCTATGGCTGGTGGATGTTAAACAAGGAAATTTTTAGATATATTTTTCCTCCCAAGGACTCATGCTTGGTAATAATCATATTTCTAGGGAGGAAGTAGAAGTAAATACACAGAAAAATGCATATGCACGCTAGAAAATGTTCACAGAAATATGTACTTCTCAATAAAGTATGTATGCGTTGTACAGATGACTTGCAGATTACTAGCATGTATCTGCTTCTATGAGCCACTTAGCACAGATATAACTGAAGGCCAGAGGAAATAATAGTACTAGAGAGGACCAAGCATCAAGTTAGAGGAAGTAGCAAAATTACTACTAGGAAGGACCAATCATCAAGTCTAGGAGGATCTAGGTTCTAAAATGCAATTTGGGACTGAATTCCCAACCTACAAGTAGGGTATGACACTCACCAACAATCTACACTTTTGGTTGTAAAGGTCCCCTGTGAGAGCCATCCCCACGTGCAGAAATAAATATTCCACATACATCATGCACCTCAGTTCCCTGAGGATGTCCTCTGCTCTCCATCATTCACCAGGGAGTCCCACACTGCTCTCTAAAAGGGACTTATCTTCTGCAAGGTCACATTTGCTGGCCTCCACCTACACAAGTTGGATGAGGAAGGAAGACGGAATAAAACCATTCGGAGAAGCCCTAAGTCCCAGCCTCTACTTTGTTTTTGTTTTATACTCTGTTGAACTATTGTAACCACTAACATGCTGCTTTGGGGCAAAGTTAACCCAGCTTGAACAGTCGTTGGAAATCCTATTGAAACTCCATATAAGATCTCAACAGAAGATCCATGTAAGTTAAAGGAAAACAATGTACTGCTGTTAAATAACTGTCTGACCCTAAGTGAGACATGATAAACAGGCTTTTTGGCAAGGCTTCCCTGTGCCTTCCACCTGCCCCAGATCCAGTCACAGTCTTCTGATGCTCCATTGGGCACAAAGAGCTCATCCACTCAGAGTGTATTTCCCAGAGTGCCTTGCCTTTTGGTCTCTGTTTGGCTGGATCAGTGGGAACCCACCAAGACCACATCAGGACAAAGGAAGAAACCAGGATATATGCTGGAGCTAGTGCCACATTGCTCGGATGAACATCCAAACCAGACGGTTTATAGGAAGAAGGGCTTTACTTCGGCTCACAGATCCAGGGGAAAGTTCCACCTAGGGCAGAAGAAGCTGCATCCATGCATTCAAGCAGGGTGGGGGGGGGGCGGAAACAGCCAGCAAAAAAAAACCTTAAAAAGCAGCAAGCAGGCCCCCAGAGCTCAGAGTGCTCTCTGCAAACCTTTGGGCTTGAATTCAGATCCACTCCCCAAAGACACCTTTGGGCTGTACCCCAGGATCCACCCCTAGGGTATCTCCTCTAGCCAGGTAGTTGGAGATGGAAGTTATAAGCTTTAATAAGACACCCGAATCTATAGGGGACATACATTCAAGCTGCCACGTTAGGTCTCCGGGTCTCTAGTCTGAGTGCCTTCTTGGGCAGAGGGAGCATCTTCTCCAGTAGCTCCCTTGGGGACCTCCCTGGAATCAACCCATCGGCCGCCCCTGAGGTCAGCTAGCTGCTTCCCCACTCTGTTGGCCAGCCCTGGGCATGCGATGGTTTCTGGCCTTGCTCATCTTTGCTTCCTGGCCTCTGTCTTCAGCCCATCTGGTACTTTCTAGTTGAGTCTCTAGAGTAAACGGCTCTAAGCTATCTGGAAAACCGTAATAGAAACCATCACTTTGGTTCTCAAAGAGGAGTATATGACCAACAAGTGCTTTTTCATCTTATTTTAATTTTCAGCACCCATTGACATCCTGCAGAACAGAGCTCATTTTCTGCACGCACACCTCCTAACGCATGAAACAAAGGATGGCTTCAAGGACATGGCCTGACCTCTGAAGGCCAAAGATGCTATTATTTTTCTACCACATGCAGCTGAGTCTATAACTAAACCTCTAAAGAGAAGAGGTGAAGGTAGACATCCCAGGGTGAAGGTCAATTTTTTTCACGTTCCAGAGTTCCCATGGGGGATCTAACTAGCCACATGAGCTATGTCTTTGCACCTCAAAAGGCAGGTGGTGAACAGTGCAGCCTCCTGAAGCCTAGGCCGGGTCTTACAGGTCGGCTTGGCTTCTCAGTACCACTTAGAACTCACACCATACTTTTTGCATCTTCAAAGAGCTATGCAGACATTAACCAATTATTCTGTTCTTGGCCCAACGCCGGGTTACACTATCAAGATTTGACAAACTCTTTGTACTTTCTGGAGTTCTGCAGGAATGTAGGTTCGTCTATTGCCATCAAGACTGAAGCCAAGCTGAGGCCTTCAACTGAAGGAAGCCCTAATGATTTAATATTTAATACAAACATCCTGTTCTCATAAACCGGTCCTCTTTAACAGAAAAAAAAAATACTGTCGTTAGAACACAGCTGAGCAGAAAGGGGAAAGGTTATAAACTTTGCAAAGAGCAAAATAGCTAATGTTGGGCTTTTCAAGTCTATTCGACAGACAGTAGTGCAGCTGGGTAGCTGGGGTAGGGGTGGATAGAGCACTGTGTCTTTCATCTGCCTATGGATGCCCATTACTCAAGCTCTACACTTTGTTTATGCTCTCCAGCTTGTGCAGATATTGACTTTCCCTTGTGAATTTCCTCTCTTCCCCCCTCCATGGCTTCCTTGCCTGTCAGGCATGGAGCTGATAGAGACTGAGGGGAATCAGTCCTAGAAAAGAAAAATGCCTACTTGAAGCCTCACCCCCACTGCCACCCCACGACCACCCTGTCCTTTTTCAAACCTACTCACTGACCTAAGGGGACCACCCTCCCTCAATCCCTTCCCCAGCGGCACCTCCTCCGTGAGTCATGCTTCAGAACTGGCCCTTCATGATGGAAATCAAGGCAACTTACTACAAGTGCCAGAATTTCACTGTGGCAAAAAATATCTCCACTTTTTGTCCGACTTCTGATCATTAGACAACTGGAGAACAACCAAGACCTACCAAATACCGTTTGCCATCTGGTCTTGATTTAAAAACCAACCACATGGCATTTTCACTTCTTCTTGACTGACAAGTTCAATCGCAAACCAACCCTGGGTTTCCCTTCCTACTTGTCCAAGGGACATTTAGAGAATTTGGCGTTGGAAACGTCTATAAGCATCCTACCAGGGAATAGAGCTGTATGGTCATTCGGAAAACAGAAAGGGTCGACTCTAGTGAACATGTGCCACGATCAAAGATCGGAGGAAAATGAAGAGCTCTGGGGATTCAAATGGTATTAGCCATCAATAAGTCATTATTTCATGGAGGGCACTTGGTGATTAAAGTTTCCACTGGATAGTCAAGCACTGTTAGTGGCTGACATTTAGAAAAGAGGGAGAAAAAAAGAAAGAAAACAGAGGTTTATAAGAATCCCAGAAAAATTTCCCTCCCACAGACTCCTATACCCAGGATTCCATTTTAACAATATATTGAAATCGGATTCTCACAGAAAGGCTTGACTCCAGGAATTGCAGCTTTCAGTGTGTTCTTGCCTCTGAACCCCATGTACTATCTCTTAGCTGTTTGGTTTATATGTGTACAGTGTGTGCACACATAGTGGATGGTGTGCACATCCTGATGCCTATTGCATTATGTCACTATTCTGTCAAGGAGTATGTTTCATCTTCATGTTAGCACAGAACCTAAGACAAGTTGTGGACTTTGATGGCTTGTTTAAGAAGAGGACCTGGAACCAGGAAGAGTTTAGAAGGATTAATACAAGAGCTAATACAGCATTATCAAGGTTGTTATTGCAGAGAGATATATGAAGATTCAGTTCCATGGGGCACACTTAAGGGAGGTCAAAAGCAGACATGATTGGACATGCCTGAAATCCAAGTACTTTACTTGGAAGACTAAGGAAAGAGGATCACAAGTTCAACACTAGCCTGGAGTACTTGTTAAGATCCTATTGAAGAAAGAAGGAAAGAGAAAGAAGAAAGAAAGAAAGAAAGAAAGAAAGAAAGAAAGAAAGAAAGAAAGAAAGAAAGAAAGAAAGAAAGAAAAGAAAAGAAAAGAAAAGAAAAGAAAAGAAAAGAAAAGAAAAGAAAAGAAA
>PVHP010016773.1:0-35492 GCA_004024765.1 Zapus hudsonius | reverse complement strand
AATAAAATATTTAAAAAAAACCTACCTCGAAAAAACAAAACAAGCAAACAACAACAATCCCCCCCCAAAAAAAACCCAAACAAACAGGGGCTGGAGAAATGGCTCAAAGGTAAAAGGTGCTTGCTTGCAAAGCCTAACGACCTAGGTTTAATTCTCCAGATGCACAAAGTAGCACATGTGCCTGGAGTTCAGTTGCAGAAGCAGGAGGAGGCCCTGGTGTACCCATTTTCTTTTACTCTGTTTCTCAAATAAATCAATATTTAAAAAAAAAAACAAGCTGGAGATGTGGTTCAATAGGTAGAGTGCATGCTTAGCATGCATGAAAGCCTGAGTTTGATCTCCATCATTGGTTAAAACAGGAATGGTAACATAAACCTGTAATCCCAGCACTTGAGGAGGCTCAGAAGTTCAAAGTCATCTTCAGCTATATAGTTTTAAGGCCAGCCTGAGCTAGCTGAAACCTCATCTCAAAAAAAAAAAACAAACAAACAAAAACCCCAACAAAACAAAACCAAAAAACAATCAAGCTGGGCATGGTGCCGCAAATCTTTAATCCCAGCACTTGGGAGGCAGAAATAGGAAGATCTCCATGAGTTTGAGGGCAGCCTGGGACTACAGTGAGTTTCAGGTCTGCCTGAGCTAGAGACCTCACCTTGAGAAAAAAAAGTTATTCTAATAACAAAACAAACAAACAAACATCCAAAACAAACAAACAAAAAACCCAGCTCTTGCTTTGACCTAGGAAAAAGATTTCCTAACTGCTGGGTAATGACTTCTGTTGGCAAGCACTAATCTGACAAAAATGTCAATTTTGATCTCACGCTTGCTGAATGGAGGAGAATCAATGGGAAGGTAAACCTGATAAGGTGCTCATAGAAGGTTCTTATTATAATTCAGGTGAGAGTGACAATGAGGCTAAGAAAATGAATGAAATTTTTTTTAAAATATTTTATTTATTCATTTTCAAGCAGAGAGAGAGAGAGAGAGAGAGAGAGAGAGAGAGAGAGAGAGAGAGAGAGAGCATGAGAGCACCAGGGCCACCCCCTTGTGGGTCTGGCTCATGTGGGTCCTGGGGAATCGAACCCGGGGCCTTAGGCACTGGAGGCGAGCGCCTTACCCGCCGAGCCATCTCTCCAGCCGAAAAATGAATGAAATTTGACTTAACAGAATTCATGACTGTGTGGAAAGAAGTCAAGAATGATATAATTTCAGGCTTGGCATTGAAAGGGACGGTGGTCCTCTGCATGGAGGTCTGGAAGCTTTATGATTAAGGTTGAGGTCTGAGGACTTTGGACTGAAGCTGTCTAATGGGTTTGTGGCACTCAAGAAGACAATGGGGTTGGATTATTAGCAAACTGAAGTTGAATTTTACCCAAGGAGATTGTACATGCCTGAAGATATTTCTGATAATTTAATGTTGAGACAAATGAGTAGATAAGCAAAAAAGTATATCAAGGAAGACAGTTAGCATAGGTTTGCTAGAGAAGTTGACTTTTCAGCACTTTTCCAGTCCCTCGCCCCCAGGTCGCTCTAGCCCAGGCTGCCCTGGACTTTGTAAAGTCCTATCCATGGAGCTAGAAAGGTGAAAACAAAGCCAAGCAAACAACACCAACAAAACGGCACTGCTTTAAGTCACTCGGTTCTCCCAGATGCTGGTTCATAATTTAGTCCTCCAAATGTAGCCAGCAGCATCCTCAGGAGGAGGTGCCACGAATTTGGGATAATCCATTTTTCTTTTTTGGTGGAAGAGAGTGTGGTCCCCAGGCCCGCCCTCCACTGTCCCCCTCCCCTTTCCCCGGGAGGATTAAGGGCGGCCGGCCCCGTCCACCGGGCAGCTAGCGGGACGGTCGGCTCGAGCCCCGCTGTGCAACCACGTCAGGAATTCCAGCAAGTTGGCAACTCTGGAGCACAAAGAAAACAACAATGAGGAGAACCCTTCAGTGCAGAAAGGAATGTTGGGAGCCCCGGCCGCTACTGTGAAAGGACACACACACACACACACACACACACACACACACACACACACACACGCTCGCGCCTGCGCATCCACGCGCGCACTGGAGGAAGCCGGCGCTCAGCACGCGGTCCCCCGCCGGGCACGCGGCTCTTTGTAAGTCGGAGGTGCCCGCGGCCGCGCCGCGCTGCTCGGGCATCGAACCCGCCTGACCCCGGAGCAGGCTCGTACCACCGCTCCGGCCTCCCGGAACGGCATAAATCACCCGCGGAGACTGGGGCGCAGCATCGCGCTCCGTCTTCCCTTTCCTCCTCCGACTCAGGTTGTCCCGGACTCTCCCGCGCCCCTCCCCTCCTCTCGGGTCCCCAAGTCTCTTTCCTCGGTGGCGCCGCAAGGCAGGAGGCAAATACAGCTCTAGTGACTTTAGCCCAGCACGGGACTCTGGATTTCCCAGTTCAGAAGCGACTCTTTTCACAAACCTACCCCTTGAAAACCTGAACTTTTCCTTGCCTATTTCTGTCTTCCCCAAAGGAGTCACACCTCCTCCCACCCCAAGCTGCTAAATCCCCCCGAAGCCACGCGATCCCGATTGATGGGGCCAGGAGACACACAGACGTGGGTCGGTAAATGACAGGCTGTCGCCCCTGGGAGGGGAAACCAAGGGACCTTGTCCGGGTACCACGTGGGGAGCCGCTTCCCTGAGTCGCAGCCCGTTTGGCTGAGGGGCTGGACTCCTCGGACCAGAGCGCTGCGGGGCTGCTTCGGGGGTCCCGGCAGAAGATTCGGAAACCACGTGAAGCCGACACAGCCCCTCCTCCCGTTGGATTGTCAGTCCTGGCAGAAAGTTCTAACAGCCTCTCTAATCTGCGCTCTAGTGTCACGGAAAGCCGAGGACCGGCCCCTAAGCGCGCGTGCAAGATTCAGGCTGTGCTCTGGTCCACCTGTTCAGGACCGGGGGACCCGCGGGGTTTTCTGAACCCCTTGAGTTTCTCTCATCGACCGCCACACGCATAACCGAGAAGACATTCATTCTTTTAAATTTTGTTTCACAATGCACAGAAAGAAATGAAAGACGCGATTTGGCCACCTGTAGACGTGGCGCGTGAGAAAGGATAGACATCGTGCCTTCAGTGGCGATCAAAACAGTGCCAAAAACCCAAGCGACTCCATCTGAGCAGCCTGAACCCCATCAGGGGAAAGCAGGGCCCCAGAGAGCCTCGATTGGTGGGGCCGAGGCATGAAGGTCACGGATCTTTCCAGCCCGCCGGGTGCTCGGTCTTTTCCCAGGCTCTCTCCGCTCTCCTTTTCTGGCCTTCTATTTTTCTTTTTCTTTTATTTTCTTTCCCATCTCTTAATTTTTCTTTCCCTTAGCCACGCTTGACTCCCCCCCCTTTCTCAATCCCTTTCCATTGCTCAATAAATTTCTAAGGCTGCGAACGTGGCAGGTTTTCCGTGGGCCGGAGAAATCCACCAGCCTGCTGGCGTCCCGGGGCGAATTTCGTCAAGAGGCGATGGCCGCGCACGCCCGCGTGTGTGAGTGGCGGTGACTGTGGCCGCGATCGAGTGTGACGGTGTACTGTGTGCGCGCGTGGAGACCCACTTGTGTGATGAAGAGGTGTGAGCGCACGGAGACGTGTGCGCGCGCGCGTGTGGACAGTGCGAGTGTGAGCGCGCATGTGTTGGAGAGCCCACTCCTCTCGGCGCTGCACAGTGCAGGGGGCGGGCCAGGCGGCAGGGGGCCTGTCCCGCTGGATTCCCGCATGCTAGTTCCGGGGCGGTAGGGTCTAAAGGGCTTTATGCACAGTCTGGAGGGTGGGGACTAGCGCGGGTAGAAAAAGGGTTGCTGGACGCGTCGGGGCAGTCTCTCTGCCGCTGGGAGCTAGCGGAGGTGCGCGTCGAGATCAGCGATCGCGAGCGGAGGAGCTGCCCGAGCGACTTGCGCCCACCCCCCCGAAGGAACGCCGAGGGCCCCCCGACCGTCGCGGGGATGGAGCGCCGGGCCCCGGCGGCGTGGACGCTGCTGCTGGTGATCGCTGCCTGCCTGGCGCCAGTCAGTGGCCAAGGTAAGCAGCTCCGGGTCCCCAGAGCTCCCCGCGGGGAGCCGTCGGTGGCAAGGCTGAGGGTGCGGGCCGGCGCGGGGGGCCCCGCGTCTCCGGAGCTGCTCCCGCCGGGGCGCTCGAGTTCCCCGAGCTGCGGTGCCGCTCCGCTGCCGGTCCCCGAGCTCCGCCGCAGCCGACTGCGGAACGCGGCCCCTCGGGTTTCGGTGACAGTACGTCCCACGGCAGCCTGGTGTTCGTTCCCACGGGAGTTGCCCTGACCCTCGTGGAGCTGGAAGGGGGAGCGAGGGTCTCCCGCAGGGGTGCCCGGGCTTCTCGCCCGCCTGCGGCTCCTCACTCGGAGCCGAGCGCAGCCGTCCACCTGCAGCGCCCCGCGCGGGAGGTCCTTCCCGTGCCCGGGGCCGCGGGCCGGGGACCCCTCCTTCCCATCACCGGCGGTGACCCCCAAGAGACCGCATCTCATGATAGAGATCATTTACGAGCCCAGATAAGTCCAGGCGATGGGATTGGCCGAGACAGCGACTGATAAACTAGAGTATTTTCTTAAAGGCTTTCCCTTTCCAACCCGGACTGGAGGCTTTTGTGTTGATGAATGAGGCTGGTTTGTTCCGCTCGAGTTTTGGGCTCGAATGCAGAAAGTTTCTAGGATGGCTTTAAACTTCTCAAGTTGTAGGGGTTAGTTCTTTCCTTTTTAAAAAAAAAATAGAAAGAGGGAAGCAAAAAACAATTAAAACATTAGGGGGAGGAGAGGAAAAAGACAAGTTGAAAGGTTGAAAGGAGAGAGAGAGAGAGAGAGAGAGAGAGAGAGAGAGAGAGAGAGAGAGAGAGAGAGAGAGAGAGAGAGAGAGAGAGAGAGAGAGAGAGAGAGAGAGAGAGAATATATGAATGGGAAGGCGAGGAGAACCCGCGAGCTCTCTCCCTGGCTTTGCGTTGCTAGGTAGCGGCCCAGAGCGGCCCAGAGTGACAGACCACCAGACAGACAGAGCGGACACTGCAGGGACTAATCTGTCTGTGGGGATAGGGTAGTCTCCCCCCCTTCTCCGCCTGCTCTTTCCCGGCCCGACAACTTAATTGCTCTACAATAAAAATGAAACCTCTATTGTTACAGGATTAGCCAAAGCAATAAATTGATTTCCCTGGATCACATATTGGGGCTGACGGGTGGGCACTGGCTGAAGCCCCCATTTATGGCGGAGAGGGGAGGGCTGGTGGATGGGCTGTGGCATGTATTCAAATGGTTAATCTGCTTTCTTTCCCCAATTCTTAGCATAAGCTCCTTAGAGGGAACCCAGTAAGTAATTATACAGCAACTCATAGCAGCACCCATTTCAGACTTCCTGGGAAGCTTTAGGAAGGCCACCAAACTCCGCTGCTCAAGCTTTGGAACGGAGGGGAGGAAGAGGCGATTATTTATTAATAATTCTTTTGAACCTCTTTCCTCAGTATTGGAAACACAGAAAAGGGGGTTATTAATATTGTGTGTGGGATATATACATGCTTAGGGATATATATATATATATATATATATATATATATATATATATATATATATATATATATATATATAAAGGGTTTAGTGGTTTAGTAGATATTTCTGTGGTTGCCCGCAAAAAGTTTTATTGTGATTTAGCTACTGATGTCTCTTTACCATCAAAACATACTCTTTGCCCTGGGTTGGTAATTTAGTCACTAAACAACCTGTTTCTAGTTTTCTACAGCTTCCTTCTACTCTATAATGATACATAAGAATAACATGGCCATAGTAGCATAGCGTACACTTATGAATGTGGCAGGCCCTGTCCTAAGTACTTCATTAATAGACCCATTTAATCTTAATATCTCTAAGTAAGGACTCAGATTATCCCCAATTTACAGATGGAAGAATGGAGGTCCAGAGCAGTGAAGTCATTTGCCTAGGTCATTGCTAGAGAATGGTGAAGTTTTGAAGCAATATAAGGAGTTCATGACCGTTGCTACAGCATGGGCGCTTTGTTACTCTTCTCTCTGTGGTAAAGTGTCATGCCGCCTAAATTGCTCTTAAAAGCTGGGAGGCATTCGGCAAGTCTTAACCAGATAAGGTAAAATTCACCCTATGCACTTGACCATTTTCTTTTTTTTTTTTCTTTTTGTTTTTTCAAGGTAGGGTCTTGGTTTAGCCCAGGCTGACCTGAAATTCACTATGTAGTCTCAGGGTGGCCTTGAACTCAAGACGATCCTCCTACCTCTGCCTCCTGAGTGCTGGGATTAAAGGCGTGCACCACCACGCCTGGCTTTTTGTTTTGTTTTATAAGGTAGGATCTCACTCTAGCCCAGGCTCTTGAACTCATGGTGATCCTCCTACCTCTGCATCCCGAGTGCTGGGATTAAAGGTGTACGCCCCCATGCCTGGCAGCTTCATTTTTAAAAATTTATTATTAGCTATTCAGGATTCTAAAACTTGAGCTCAAGTCCTTTAATTTTTTTTTCTTTTTTTTTTGGTTTTTCGAGGTAGGGTCTAACCCTAGTCCAGGCTGACCTGGAATTCACTATGTAGTCTCAGGGTGGCCTTGAACTCATGGCGATCCTCCTACCTCTGCCTCCCGAGTGCTGGGATTAAAGGTGTGCGCCACCATGCCCGGCTACATCCTTTAATTTTTAAAAATATTTTTATTTGTGTGTGTGTGTGTGTGTGTGTGTGTATGTGAGAGTGAGTGTATTGGTATACAGGGCCTCTGATTGCTATGGACCAACACAAGATGCTTGCACCACTTTTTGTGTCTGGCTTATGAGGATGGCTTGGGAATTGAACGCTGGGCAGGCAGGCTTTGCAAACAAGTGCCATTAACATAAGGGCTATCCCAGGCACCTACTCCCCCACCCCAAAAGCCAGGGTCACCTATATAACCCTGGGATAGGAGTGTGCCACCACACCGGGCAGAAAGGCTCAGATCTTTAACTGCAAAATTGAGATAAAGAGTGTTTCTCAGGATATTTTATACGCATAGACATAAATTATATAAAATAACTCAAGCTAAGCTATTTTTATTTGTCAATACTTAAAGCAATACATCCTTGCTTATTGTTCCTATTTTCAGTGCACATAAAGAAGTCTCTTATGTATATTTTTCACCACTAACAGTTTTTTGAATTCCCAGGCCCTGTGTTCTTTTTTGGATAAAACAGTATTGACCTTAAAGTGCCTGTCTCAATTTGATGGAAACTTTAGTAGTGGGAGGGAACATAGGTATCAATTGGTCTGTATATTTCACAGATAGGGAGGAGGGAGGGCCTGAGAGGGGTGAAGGGAAGAATTGAAAGTACTGGCCTAAGGGCCTGCAGCCCCACAGTGCTCAGATCTAAATCTGAGCCTCTCATTCCTAGTCTTAGCACTTCACCATTTTTAGATACAGTCCTCTGCACGTCCCCACCCTGTTTGGTTGAGGAGAGTTTTAGATTCCTTTGAGGTAATCCTAACTTATCAATGCAGGAAAGAATGATAAGTAGATGCCATTGGTGAAACTTTAATGAGATTGGATGTGTGTCTTCAAGCCACAGGGGGGTTCTTTCATGAGTTCCTGCAGCCACGTGCCCCGTGCTTCCAGCTTGGCCTCGAACATAGGCCACATTGGGGGCTTCAGTTCCCAAAGATCCTACCTCCCCCCAGATCCATTTTTCAAATTCTTGTGCCATCAAAGCACATTCCTGAAGCTTTTTGGGTTTTGTAGTGCAGACTGCTACAGGGCTAAGGTTTTAGTCTCAGCCGAGGGAATTATTAGCCCCTGGTTAATCATTGCCCATGTCCTCTAAACAGGCCCTCTAAGAACACTGGAAAAGCATATTTTTAAAATGAAGATTTTTATTATACTTTAAAAAATAACTGATCAAGAACTTAGATGTCCTTCCTGTGTCACTAGAAACATTGTCATACTGGCTTGGGGGCTTTCCTAGTAGCTACAACTGGGTAATTAGAAATTAGAAGGTGCTTATGAAAGATTTATTTGCTTGTTTGTTTACAAATTCTCTAGCTGAGGCTGGCCTTGACCCTCTTGCCTGGAATTCACTATGTAGTCTCAGGGTGGCCTTGAACTCAACGGCAATCCTCTGCCTCCTGAGTGCTGGGATTAAAGGCCTGTGCCACCACGCCCAGCAAAAATTTTTATCCCTCTATCTGTCATCATTCTGTGTGCCATCATGGCCCATAAATGTCCTGGCAGAAGCTCTTAAGAGCATCAATGCTGAAAACAGGCGAGAGCCAGGTCCTCATCAGGCCATGCTCCAAAGTCAGTGTCCGGCTTCTCACTGTGATGATGAAGCAAGGGTGGTGTGATCAGCCGCAGATCTGATGTGCAACTCAAAGATTTAGAATAATTTGCTCCCATCCCGTCAGTTTGGTTTCATTGTACTGACAATCTCAGCTGGCATCATGGACCACGAAGAAGCAAGGCGAAAACGCAAGATGGAAACTCTGGGATTCTTTTTCTAGGGATATTAAGCATATGAATAAAGTGCCTTAGTGGAATTTTTATTTATTAGTTTGTGGTGTATGAGAGAGGGGTGGGGGTGGGGTGGGCTGAATGGTCATGCCAGGGCCTCTTGGCATTGCAAACAAACTTTAGACACATGAGCTACTTTGTTCATCTGGTTTTACACGAATACTAGGGAATTAAAGTCAGACTGGTAGGCTTTGCAAGCACCTCCAACCACTGAGCAATCTCCCCAACCACTAAGAATATGCTTTTTAGGCTGGGAATGCAGCTAAATGGTAGAGCATTTGTTTAGTATATGCAAAGTCCAGAGCTTGATCCACCACCAAAAAAACCACCCCAAACTATTAATAATTAATTTTTCTAATAGTGGGTGGCTGCAAATACTTTAAAAATTATCAGGACTCTTTTTTTTTTTTTTTGATTTTTCGAGGTAAGGGTCTCGCTGTAGCCCAGGCTGACCTGGAATTCACTATGTAGTCTCAGGCTGGCCTCGAACTCACGGCGATCCTCCTACCTCTGCCTCCCGAGTGCTGGGATTAAAGACGTGCGCCACCACGCCTGGCTTCAGGACTCATTTTAATGACAGAAGTTTATGTTAAATTGATGGAAAATAAGGACATTTGTTAAAATGATTAAGTGAAAAATATAGATTTGTTTGAGCAGAAATAGTCATATTGGCAATTTCATCGGTTCATTCCTAATGTAAAATAGAGGTGTAACCATGTCATCCAATTTTTAAAAAATATTTTATTTGTAAGCAGAGAATTATAAGCAGAGAGAGAGAGAGAGAGAGAGAGAGAGAGAGAGAGAGAGAGAGAATATGGGTGTGCCAGAGCCAAGCCTCCAGCCACTGGAAATGAACCCCAGATGCATGTGCCTCCTTGTGCATCTGGCTTATATGGGTACTGGGGAATTGAACCTGGGTCCTTGGGCTCTGAAGGCAAGCTTCTTAACTGCTGAGCCATATCTCCAGCCCCTGTCATCCAATTTTGTAGTTCTTTCTTTTATCCCGAGATGATTCAATTCTCAACTTGACCTTTGGTGTAAAATGGCTGTGAGTGGCTTAGGGTTATGGTTATGGTCAGTTGCATCTCAAGAGCTTTCCTTAGCTGTCAGCTGATTGTCATGCACTGTGTGTAGATGGACCTGAGAGTGAAATTGGTAAAGCTATGGAGAGAAGGTAAACAGGCTGAGCTGCAAATCAGACACAGCTGAGCAGATAAAATTGACCATGATTTTCATTTTGTATGTGATGACAGATTCGAAAAGCCTAATTTCTCAAGAGCTTCCAGTCTTTGGGTAACTCCAAGTTGAAGGGAAAAAATTAATAAACATTATAAAAGACAGGTGTTCCATAATTGTGGAATCATGTTGCGACCTTAACTTTAGAGGTAGGAGAGGAGAAAGAGGGACTTGTAGAAAATCCGTTTACAGTCTAGTTTTCTTATTTGGAACATGAGATGGACAGAGAAGTTTGTAAAATGAGCCGAGAGGTCAGGCTATAAGAATTCTTCTTCTTCTTTTTTTTTTTTTTTGGTTTGTTTTGCTTCTTTTTAAAAATTTTTATTTGCAAGCAGAGAGAGCCTCTGGCCACTGCAAGGAGGAGTTTGGAGGCAGGTTAGAATGTGTCTGTGGAGACAGAAGACATCTTTTTGCACTTAGGGATTTCTGCCCCAAATACTAGGATAGGTGCTTTCACCCTATTTGATTCAGAAATACTAAACTCTATGCTGATGGCTACCTTGTTGGTCTTTAAATCTTATTTCAAGTGGCAGGTGCTAAGAAAATAAAAACATCATAATTCCTAAAATAAGATGGTTAACTTCCCTGTAGCCCAGCCTGAACTAGAACTCACTATGTAGCACACTTTGAAATCTATGTAGCTGACTTTGAAATCTTGGTATACCTCCTGCCTCAGTTTCCTGAGTGCTGGGATTATAGGTGTGTGTTACCATGCCTGGCAACATGGTTGAATTTAAGAATGAAAATATCTTATCTGAATTAAATCAGTCTTGTCTACATTTTAATTTTCGTAAAGGAGAGGAGGAAAATATTAGCATGAGCTTCCACACTGGTTTAGTTTCAATGTGAAGGTTGAGAGGATCCTGTTGCTTCAAGTTCTACGTAGAATACTGCTCAAGACAGGGAAAATCTGAGGAGAGGGCTCTGGTTTCCTTTCTTTGTTTTTCTCCACTTTGCTCCCCTCTAGCTTTCAGCTTTTTTCAATCTGGCTTTCTGTATTGTTGCAATATGGCTGGCAGGGCAAATGGGGCTACAGGTTTTCTTGGACAAATCAGGCAGAAAAGCTTGGTTCTTCTGCATCAGGCTCTTAAGTGCTGAGAATACAGGGATTCCAAATTTTGTGTAGAGATTATTATTACTACTTGAAATATTTTATTTATTTGTAAGGAGAGAGAGAGAGAGATAGAATGGAGAATAGGTGTTCTAGGGCCTCTAGCCTCTGCGAATAAACTCAACTTTGTGCATCTGGCTTTATGTGGGTACTGGGGAATCAAACCAGGGCTGCTAGGCTTTGCAGGCAAGTGCCTTAACTGCTGAGCCATCTCTCCAACCCCTAGAACATTATTTTAAAATTTTTTTTCAAGGTAGGATCTCTACCTCTAGCTCTAGCCTAGGCTGACCTGGAATTTACTATGTATTCTCAGGGTGGCCTCGAACTTGTGGTGATCCTCCTACCTCTGCCTCCCAAGTGCTGGGATTTTAGGCATGCACCACTATCAGGCCTGGCTTCTGGTTTTTTTTACTATGCCTTTGCCACAAAAATTGGGCTGGAGATATGACTCAGAGGTTAAGGCGCTTGCCTGCAAAGCCTTCCTCCAGTACCCATGTAAAGTCAGATGTATCAAGTGGAGTGTGCATCTGGAGTTCATTTACAGTGCCTAGATGCTTTGGTGCACCCATTGTCTGTCTTGCCTCTCTCTCTCTACTTGCCAATAAAATAAAAGAATATTAAAAAATATACTTCTTCCTAACATCTGGTATAGTGAAGTGTTGAAGAATTTGCTAAGTAATCATTGGAAGCTGGATTCTGTGAAAAACAAAATGGGTGGTTTAAAGATTTAACATGCTAACTGGAAGACAGCAAAAGTCCGATCCTTCTCACTGTAAATAATTAAGCAGAGAGAACAGGAGAGAAGTCGGCTTGAGCTGGGAGGACGCGGAGGATTGGCCACTTTTCTCTGTAAGGGAAATCAAAGGGGTCTGTCTCAGCTGCTGACGGGGAACATGTGTAACAAAATCCCATGGTAATCTACAATTTTTCAAGCACTTAGAAGTGACTGAGGGAATGTGAAAGAGGAGTGAAGAGGGGTGGGGCTTATTATGACCCTCATACTCTTTAGGCAGTTGAGTGTGACTCAGTGGCCTGGGCCTGGAACTTTGGTTCCCTCCAGAGCCTTGCTGCTGCGTTGGCTCATGGGTAGCTCAGTTCAGTTGGCTGTTCTGTTTAGCGTAAAGAGAAGCAGTGGAACCGCTCATTGAGAACTGGGTAGACAGGAAACACAAGGCTGAGTCTCTTTTCTGACACTACTTGCTTGGTTCACCACCTCTGTGTAATAGGGTCAAGTGGTTGGCCTCATATTTTTATATCTATAAAAAGAAATAAGGGCTGGAGAGATAGCTCAGCAGTTAAAGGTGCTTACAAAGCCAGACGTCCCAAGTTCAGTTCCTCAGCACCCACGTACATACAGCAGATGCACAAAATGGCACATGAACCTGGAGTTCATTTGCAGTGGTAAGGGACCCTGGCATGCCCATTATCTCTCTCCTTGAAAATAATAAATAAATAAATGATAGTAATAAAATTATTAAGATTTAAAGGTTGTATAGGGATGGGTTTTTAATATTTATATATATTAATTGCTATTTGATTTTAAATTAACAGGCTAAAATGATGTAAGTATATATTTCCATAATTTTTTGAGGGGGAGTAATAGAGATTTAATCCAGATCTCCCTCTATGCTAAGTATATTTTCTATGCTTTAGCTATACCACAACCCATATTTCTCTAAATATGAATGTGTATGTATTCGTAATCACTACTACAGTCAGAATTAATTACACTTAAAACCCTCACCTGTTCCTTTGTATATAGTCAGTCCCTCCAGTATTTGTAAGTTTCTTTTCTGAAAATTCACTTTTCTAGATGAAAGTCTCAATTGCCTTTCATTTGTTCAATTTTATTCAAGAAGTGTTCTGTGCTCATTTTTTAAATAATTCGAAATGACATGGTTGGTAAGGTTGCACGACTGGCTTTCTTTTATTACAATAGAGGAACAACAAAAACCCTGGATAGATGGGGCTCTTCTGGCATAGTCCCTTCCCCTCAAACTTGCTTATTTATTGCTAAATTGGAATCTGAACAAAAAATGCACTAAAAAAATCTCCCTTGAGGAGGACAGAGGTTTATTTTTTATTTAACACATTACTCCTTGACACCTGGGAAATGATTAGTTGATGTTTTCAAAGAAGATTAAGTCAATGTGGTTAATTAACTATGGTAATCAGGTGACTTAAATCAATTAACTCCTTGTTAACAATTTCCATCAGTTTTGTAAATAAATGACCAAATCTGTCAATTGCACTCCTAACATTAAAGGGTATTCCCTGATTTATTTGATGACAGACTAGAGATATGCTTATTTTATCCCCTTTCTGCTAACTTTATTCCAATAATGAGAATTCGCAAACTAGTTTTTGTTTGTGGGGAATGCATCAGAGTAACTTTTGTTTTTTCAAGGTAGGGTCTCACTGTACGTTGAACTCACTCTAGTCTCAGGCTGGCTTTGAACTCAGTGATCCTCCTACCTGTGCTGGGATTAAAGGCCTGCACCACCACATACTTACTTTTTTGAGATAGGGTCTCATGTAGCCCAGATAGGCCTCCAACTTGCTATGTAGCTGAGAATATTCTTGAAGTTCTGATCTTCCCATCTCTATCTTCCGAGGGCTTGGACTATAGGCATGTGTGATACCACTTCTAGGCAGGTGCCCTACTCCCAGTCTGTTGGCATGTTGATTGTATTCATCGTAAGGTTGATTACATTATAAAAGTATCATGGAAACATCCAGCTGACTTCTTGCCTCTGCCTTCATCATGATGTGATAACAGGGATGTGCTGGACCTTAAGATCTGGTCTCGAATGAGCATACATTTCCAGAAAGCCTCAGGCACTTCAGGATAGATGGTGTGGGCTATTTGGATGGTGTCATGAAAGAGTATTTGGTGTGTTAGTAAATCTTAACCTTGCAAAGAATTCCATGCTAAAATCCCTCTGTAGAGAAAGAATTCCCGTGCTTTCTTTGAAGCTATAGAAAGTAGCCTACCTTGTGGGAATGAACTGAAGCCAGCCAATCAAATTGAAATCTCTAGCTTCCAAGCCAAACTTGGGCTTTTCTCCCATTTTAGAAGCTCCCTGGTCGTGCTTCCATGGCCACTTGTCACTCTCCCAAGGATCTTCTGTCTCTCAGCAGGTTCTACTTTGGACACTTAACCTGTGGCTGAACCTTTTCTTGTGTTAGGACACAGCCTGTCCCTCGACCTCTCTAACCCTCAATTTCATTGACCATACAATGGTGATCATCATTTGTACCTCTCAGGACCCTGGGGATATGGAAAGGTCCTTGTGAACATGCAAGGTGCTAGCACTTGCTGGTTAAACATTTGACCCAACAGGGAACCTGGTACCAAATTATTCATAGTTGACCAGCTCCTGGTGAGGTCAGTACTATAGAGCAGCTTCCATGCTGTGGCCTTTTGAAATAAATAAAGCACCTGTCAAATTCTCTATCCATAGAAATTTGTTGGGGGTGGGGTGAGGAATGTCAAATTAAAAAAATTATTTCTGGAGAGAGAGAGAGAGAATATGAAAGAATGAGTGTGCCTGGGCCTCTTGCTGCTAGAAATGAATGAACTCTAGACACATGCACTACATTGGGTATCTGGCTTTATGTGGGTACTGGGGGAACTCACAGCAATCCTTGGCCTCCAGAGTGCTGTGACTAAAGACATGTGCCACCATGCCTGGCTAGAATGCAGATTTTTTTTTTTTTTGGTTTTTCGAGGTAAGGTCTCGCTCTAGCCCAGGCTGACCTGGAATTCACTCTGTAGTCTCAGGTTGGCCTTGAACTCACGGCAATCCTCCTACCTCTGCCTCCCGAGTGCTGGGATTAAAGGCGTGAGCCACCACGCCCGGCTAGAATGCAGATTTTTAAAAAATATTTTATTTATTTGAGAGAGACAGGAAGAGAGAGGGGCAGACAGAGAGAATGGGTGCACCAGGGCTTCCAGACATATGACACATGCGCCTTCTTGTGCATTTGGTTTTACATGGGCACTGGGGAATCAAACTCTAGTCCTTCTGTATTGCAGGCAAACGCCTTAACTGCTAAGCCATCTCTTCAGCCCTAGAATGCAGATTTTTTAAGACAAAAAAAAATGTTAGAAGACAAGGCCTTGTCACTTTATCTTGCAGGTTTTGAAGGCACAGACCCAATGCCACGTTGTAGGGAGGGATTGTGTCCTGCAATGCTTTCAGTGAACTTGGCTTTAAGTAGCTGCTTTTTTCCCCATCTGTAATCCTGAGGCTAAAAATGATCGGAGTATGGGGCTGTAGAGACTGCTCAGTGGTTAAAGGTGCTGCTTGCAAACCCAGAAGATTTAGCAGGTGGTGTGCTCAAAGCGAAGGCCGAGTAAGACTTCTCTGGAAGAACTGGTTTCTGGATGGATCTGGCTGGTTGAGTTGGCTTGCTGGAGGAGAGCAGATTGTGAACAAGAGGGTGCATTTGCTGACAGTTGTCCTTTCACCTCCTGAGGAGCATGCGGATCAGTGCTTTGCCTGAGTGTCAGTACATGCTTCTGGGCTTGGACTGGGTTTAACACATTTGCTCTGTCTAGTGGACAATCTTTCTTTCTTTCTTTCTTTCTTTCTTTCTTTCTTTCTTTCTTTCTTTCTTTCTTTCTTTCTTTCTTTCTTTCTTTCTTTCTTTCTTTCTTTCTTTCTTTCTTTCTTTCTTTCTTTCTTTCTTTCTTTCTTCCTTCCTTCCTTCCTTCCTTCCTTCTTTTTGTGAGATAGGGTCTTACTCTGTATCCAAGACTGGCCTAGTACTCATTTTGAGCCCAGGCTGGCCTTGAACTGATGGCAATCCTTCTGCTTCAGTCTCCTTAGTGCTGAGGTTACAGGAGTGAGCCAATACACCTGAGTGGGGACAATTCTCAAGGTTTTATTACCAGGTAAGCTTAGGGATAGGGTCAGTTCTTCCCTCCTTTTGGGGGAGAAATTGCATGCCTAGGTACAACCAGAAATAAGGTAATAATCTGAGACAGTGAAGTTTTCCTTTGAATGTATTGTAAAGGAAATTTCACATGTTTTCCCGCTCCAAACTTTGTGGAGAAAATGGGTGCACCAGGGCCTCCAGCCACTGCAAATGAACTCCAGATCCATGGGCCATTTTGTGTGTCTTGTGCATCTGGTTTTATAGGGGCACTTTAACTGTTGAGCCATCTCTTCAGCTCAGTTTTTTTTTTTTTTTTTTTAATAAAGATAGTGTCTCACTCAAGCCCAGGCTGAACTGGAACTCTGTAGCCCTAAGAAACCATATTGATATCATTGCTCGTTTAGTGGCTAATGAAAAACTCTGGTTACCCGATATCCAGAATTGAGATAGCTACTGAAAATTCTATTTTTAATTTTTATTTACTTATTTGCAAGTGGAGAGAGAGTGAGTGGGTGAGCTAGGTCCCATCACCAGCAACATACACACACACAAACAGGCAGGAGAGATATTTCCTTCCCCTTTATATAGCCTTGGGGTAGGGTATTGCAACTCTTTCTCAGACTTGTTGACTTCCTGAGTCTCTGGAATTTCCTTTTCTGTATTGCTCTCCTAGGAAGGTATGTTTGTTTCTAGCAAACATGACTTCCTGAATCCCCTGAGTCTCCTTTCTTTCTTCAATTATGAGGAAATTTGTTACAAAACACTGTGGATTGCTAACAGGTCAGGTTGACAACAAAACTTGACCATCTGCCAGATGCACCAAATGGCACATGCACCTGGAATTTGTTTGCAGTGGCTGGAAGCTCTGGAGTGCTCATTCTCTCTGTCTGTCTTTCTTCTATCTCTCTGTGAATAAATAAAAATAATAAAAAACAAATATAGGGGCTAGGAAAATGCTTGAGAAGTGTGCTGGCTTGGGTTTCAATTCCCCAACACCACATAACGCCTGATGTACAAAGTGGCACATGAGCCTGGAGCCTGGAGCTTGTTGCAGGGGCAAGAGGTCCTGATGCACCCATTTTCTCTCTCTCTCTCTCTCTCTCTCTCTCTCTCTCTCTCTCTCTCTCTCTCTCTCTCTCTCTCGGTTTTTTGAGGTAGGGTCTCGCTCTAGTCCAGGCTGACCTGGAATTCTTTTCAAGGAGAGAGAGAGAGAGAGAGAGAGAGAGAGAGAGAGAGAGAGAGAGAGAGAGAGAGAGAACAAGAGCACCAGGGCCACCGCCTTGTGGTTCTGGCTTATGTGGGTCCTGGGGAATTAAACCCTGGGCCTTAGGCACTGGAGGCAAGTGCCTTAACCGCTAAGCCATCTCTCCAGCCCTCTTGCTCTTTATCTTTCACAAATAAATAAAAATAAAGAGCATTAGAAAAAAATGTTTACTTTCAACCTGACATTTCACTTTGATTGCTTTTAAAAATTGTGCAATATAGAGAAAACTCCATTATAAAAATGATTTTAGTTACTTGAGCCAGTTTTTAGAGATTTTATTAAGTACACTTTTTGGTATGGTTTATTCCTGAAATCATAAGTTTTCCAAAATTCTATTTTAATATGTGAAAAAAATTATAATAGTGATGATGCAATCTTACTTTAATTACTAATGATACTTAAAGTGGTAAATAATGCTTCGTTTTGTTTTTCTTCCCATTTCTGTCAATCAGCAGATAAGGCTGAAACTTTATTTATGCTATTAGAAGTGGGGTAGCATAAATTCACTACATATGGACAGAAACATGAACCACTTAATCACATGTGTCAGTTGGTGACAATATAGTGTTTGATTCTGTGTCAACAAATCACTGGGTTGTTTAAGTCATCATAATCACATTATAGCACAACTTGATGACATTTATAGTGCCTGGACATGATTTGGAGACCTATAAATGTTGTTTGAGCCCAGGCATAACGAGCCAGGGCCAAAGTGCAGCGGATAGCCTACTGGCAAGGCATGTGCTAACGTTCATTTTCTCAGTCTGTCACTGTCACTCTAATAGAGGAGACACATGGAGTTAAGCTTCTTTCCATCATGAGAATCTTTGCAAGTGGCATAGATTATATTCTGGATTCAGAAATTAACAGTCGGCTTTACTTTTTTGTGTGAAATTATAGTCATGGTAGGAGCCAGGTGTGGTGGCTCATACCTGTAGTAATACTAGCACTATGGAGACTAGCAAGATGATTGCAATTTTATTTTGTACCTCCTCCAGGTTAAGATGCAAGATGCCAGGTGTAAATTAAACTAGGGTTAGGGTGGGGAGGTGCCCCTTTCTGCCACTCTTCTCCCCTCCCCCCCTTTTTAGGAGGGTCTCACTCAATCCTGGCTGACCTGGAACTCACTTAGCTCAGGCTGGCCTCACCATGATCTTTCCTTGTTAACCACCACACCCTCTATTGTCTCTTTCCTTTCACGTTTTCAGAGCTTCTTATTCTAACTTGTGATAGTTAAGAACTCAACAGTAAGGGGCCAGGGAGAAAGAAACAGCAAGGTATGTTTCCTTGACTCATTCAAGGAGATCTGGTTAGTAGTTCTAAATAGGGTAGCCTGTCACTAGAGAAGTGCCAGGCCTACCAGTTGAGAGTTAATTTATTCTGTGGTCATAATTTGCATTATCCAGCCATTGTTCTTTGATAGCCTGGTAATTTAACTTGCTCCTTAAGATGACCAAAATGACAGTGATGGCTGCAGCTTTAACACCCACCCGTATCCACACACACACCCACACATCCACACCCCCCAACCACACCCCCCCAACCACACCCCCACATCTACATCCCCCTGTCCACATATACACACCAGGGCAGTTCTATTAATGAATCAGAAGCCTGTCTATAACTATGTTTGTGGAGAGGCAGAAAGGAAAGATGGCTGCCTGGAGATGTGTGCATTGATTTCTAACTGTTTTTTTTTGCTTTTAGTGTTTGAGTCTATCATTATCTAATAACTCATTGCTGTAATCAAGAAGCCCTAGAAGAACTCTTTGGTTGACTTGGGTTAGAGATTAGCTCTTCTTTAAATTATGAAAGTTATATCTTAAGAGAGTAGACATAAGAGAGACAAGCAATAAAAAGCTCCCAAGCTGAAATGGGTTGTCTCCGCTTAGTGAGGAGAGGTCCCGGGAAGGAAAATCCAGGGGGATCTCGGAAATAAGCTCTTGAGTGGGGTGATTTATAGTTTTGTTCAGAGTATCATTAAGTGTTGAATAGCATTTTACTCTTTTCTGAAATAGTTTGATTCATTGGGTCATTATTTATCAGAGCAGGCAGACCTTAATTTTTCTTCTGTTTAGCACATCTTTTGCCATTAAAGATGTAAGTAACCAGTTAGTCCTTGGGTGAGGGGTGAGGAAGAGGAAGGTTTGGGGCTTAGTTTTTCTGTGTTCGGGGAGTCCCTGTGGGCATGCACCCTCAGTGCCTGAGCAGATAATGGAGAATAGGGAGTTCTGCAGGAGCCATTCAGGGCAGGCCGAGAAACTTGCAAACAGGTCCGGTTCTTTGGTTCTGGCTGAGCAAGCTTAAGTTTTCTTGGAGACACTTGAATGTTTTGGAACCATTATGTATTACCACCTTAGATAGTTGTTGGGAATATATCTGGTTAGAGGTGGGAAGACAACCTTTGAAGAAACTATTTTTCTGATAATTATACAAACAGAAAAAGTTTGCACCATAAAACAGCATGCTCATGACTTTGATTTTCATATCAAGGATCCTTGAACTGCTCTATGTTTCTGTGGCGTTTCTGTGGATGTGGCCTCCTTCCTCTTGAATGGGAAGCTTCGGATGCTCTGTGGACCAGAGCATTCCAGGGGAAGCAGGCCTCCCTCCCTGCAACTTAGATTCTTTATCACACTCCCAGGGGAGTTCATTTCCAGTTACTGGTACCAGCAGCCGGGGCACCATATTGCCCAATCCCAGGCCTTATTGATGGTGGGAAGGTGTAGGATTGCTGTTTAAGACATTTTATTATCTTTAAGAGGGTAGAATTTATTAGAGGGGCTTTCTTAGCTGATCTCTTTCATGTGAGTTCTGAGTGTCCAAGCTGCTTAGAGGCTCTGAGTTGGGGGTGGTACTGCCCCCAGTGTTTGGACAGGCATGGGCTGGTTTGTGTTAAGACAGTGACTGAGGCTGGGCAATGCTGGTGATTCACAAGGGGAAGGCAGGGGGCTGTGCATTCTGCCTTGCTTAAGACAGTTTCACACTGTGAGGATGGGTACCTGTGCTATCCTAAATGTTGGGAGCAGCCTTTCAAGGAGCCCTGAGAAATGTGGTTTGACTTTAAAGCTCTGTAGTGGTGATTGACAGGCCAGCTGCCAGGGTGGGAGCTGCTTAGTGAAAAGTCAGTGATAAACGAGAGGCCAGGGAACGGGAGCCAGGCCACTTCCAGTGGTTGAATGCAGAGAGCAGCGTGCCATTTCCTCATTTCTCAACATGGACAGGCTCTCTGTAGTCACTGAAAATGGCCTGTATTCCCATTACATTTTTTTTTTCTGAGGTAGGCTCTAGCCCGGGCTGACCTGGCACTCACTCTGTAGTTCCAGGCTGGTCTCCAACTCGCAGTGATCCTCCTACCTCAGCCTCCCTAGTGCTGGGATTACAGGCGTGTGCCACCACACTTTGGCTAGGACAAATCATTCTTTCAAAGACTTTTATTGACAACCTCCACTCATATATATATATATATATATATATCCCGATCATTCCCACCACCCTCCTTTTTCCCCTTTCCATATTTCCCATTCTATTTTTTTTATCTCTAAGCCTTGGAAGGTATGATAGAGATGTCTCAATGCTGAGCACTCCACTGTCAATTTGGTGGGTACAGTATATACATTTAGCCAAACAAGAGTAGTAATCCTCCCTTCCCCAGAGCTTATGACTTCCCCAGCCATAGACTTTTGATTAGCTTTTCAGTACCAGGCAGGAATTCTCTCCCGTGCAGTGATCCTCAAATCCAATGAGGGAGCATTTGGTTTCTCTATGACAAATCATTCTTCATATAATTTTAAGAGGATCCAATGGATATGTATAAATCTTTGCTTATTATCAGACATAGAATAGGTGCTCAATAAATCGTAGTTATGGGTATTGAATTTATAATGTAAAAGTAATTTGTCTTCCATAAAGTGCTATGAAAAAAGATCCAAGTTTTATTTTCATCATGGTCTCATTTTTTTTTAAAATATTTTATCTATTCATTTTCAATCAGAGAACTAGAGAGAGAGAGAGAGAGAGAGAGAGAGAGAGAGAGAGAGAGAGAGAGAGAGAAAGAGATAACAGGGCCACCACCTTGTGGGTCTGGCTTATGTGGGTCCTGGGGAATTGAACCCAGGGCCTTAGGCACTGGAGGCAAGTGCCTTAACCGCTGAGCCATCTCTCCAGCCCTCATGGTCTCATTTCTTTCAAAGTTTTCACATAGTAATTAGGAGTTTATGTTTAATTTTTTGGTTTTTTGAGGTGGGGTCTTGCTCTAGCCTAGGCTGACCTAGAATTCACTATGTAGTCTCAGAGTGGCCTCATGGTGATCCTCCTACCTCTGCCTCCTGAGTGCTGGTATTATAGGCGAGTGCCCCCCCTCCCGCACCTGGCTGGTTTTATGTGGGTACTGGAGAATTGAATCCAGGACATCAGACTTTACAAAGCAAGCACCTTTAGCCATTAAGCCATCTCTCCAGCTCTTGACCCTTTTTTTTTCATTTTTCGAGGTAGGGTCTCTCTAGTCCAGGCTGACCTGGAATTCACTATGTAGTCTCAGGGTGGCCTTGAACTCATGGCAATCCTCCTACCTTTGCCTCCCAAGTGCTGGGATTAAAGGCGTGCACCACCACGCCCGGCTTGACCCTATTTTTAAATGTTTCATTAGGGGCTTTACGCCCTCTTGCCTCCCTCATGATGGAAGCTCTCGGTACTTTCTCCTCTTTTCAATCTAATAGTCTCTAGACCTTAAAATATGTTGCGTTAAGCAACATGTGTATATGGTAATAGATTGTGTTTTTTGTCCCAAAACCTTTTATATCTGCACATGTCCTTAACATGTTGGTGGCTGTAAAGTAGTAATTTGGAAAAAACAGCATATTAGTTTGTAAACTGGGTTAAAAATATGAACAGTTTGGCCCCTGTCTGATCTGTTATGAGAACCAAGCAGCTGAGATGTCACATAGAAGTGCACTATCTCAGAGCTGCTCACTTCATTAGGGAATCCCGGACTGTCCATCACTCACTGGGCAGGGTGGAATCTTCCACACAATTTGTTACTTTTGGCTATCATTGCTACAGAGTAAAATTTTAGAAGTAAACAGATAACCCCAAAGGAAATTGGCCTTCTTTAGGTAGGTCAGATGTGGGAATTATACTGTCACTTCTTAGAAAATCTATCAGTCACAGGAATTTGAAGTGTGGAAATGGTGAAGTGAAACTTATGGTTGACTGAAGGAATTGTTTACATTTGGTTGAGTTCCCTATTGCCGTGTGAATCAGTTACACTCTGAAAAGCCAGCGCTCAGGTGGCCCGCAGGACCAGCACGGGTTAAGAGGATCTCGGAGAAGAGGAGGATTTGCCACTGAAATGACCCCTCTGTTGACTTCAGACAATGTTCCATTGACTGCCTGCCGTTTGCCTTTTCTGAAGAGCATTCATGGAAGAGAAGAGATTATTAAAAATGATGAAGTCTCTCCCTCTGTCTCTCCCTCTCTCCCTCTCTCTCTCTGTGTGTGTCTCTGAGGTAGGGTCTCACTGTAGCCCAAGCTGACCTGGAATTTACTATGTCAGTCGCAGGCTGGCTTCCAACTCATAGCAATCCTCCTACCTCTGCCTCCCTAGTGCTGGGATTAAAGGTGTGAGTCACCACATCTGACACCCAAAGCTTCTTTAGTGCTCTGTTAGTTTCACAGTACAGTGGCCTTTCTTCTCTAAAGTATGAGTGCCAAGGATCACACAGCACTCCAGTGCGTGAACTCAGCTAATGTAGGCAGAAAGCAAGTTTGGAAAGAAATTACGTTATTGAGTTTACTGGAATATGTGATGTGTGCGTGTGCGTGTGTGTGATGAGAGAGAGAGAGATGGGGGAGGGAAGGAGGAGAGAGGCATGGAATATAGAACAGCGGTCAGTGTGTCTCAACAGCTGGCACAGAGCTGCCATGCTCAGAGCCTCGCTTTGCACATAGTTTTTTGTTAGATCTTGATCTCTGTGCTACAAGGATTAAGAGCAACCTTTGCAGGGCTTGAGGGTACTACTTAACACAATATGAACCATTTGAATTCAGGAACACCTGCATTTAAGACCTATTCTAGACCTTTCCTTTATTTTATTTATTCATTTTCAAGCACACACACACACACACACACACACACACACACACACACACACACATATATATATATATATATATATATATATATATATATATATATATATATATATATATATATAGAGAGAGAGAGAGAGAGAGAGAGAGAGAGCACCAGGGCCACCACCTTGTGGGTCTGGCTTATGTGGGTCCTGGGGAATTGAACCATCTCTCCAGTCAACAGTTTGCTTTTAAGCAACACATTTTTTTCATAGTAGGATGAATGACATCTTTCTGACACAGTGGAGGATTTTAGCTGGCCCCTCCCAGTAATGATAAAATACCCATTTGTTTCTTTCCAGATATTTTCAAACAATTTGGGAGTTATAGCAGATGTAGACATTCCCATTGAAAAGGCAAATTTGACCAATGAATTACCATGGAAATGTTGATAAATTGAGCAAATTGGATGTGGTATATTACTTTAGCTAGTGGAGTGATTGGGAGCTACATGGAGAGAATGGCTGACTATAAAGGGTAACTTAATAGTAATGTTTCCCATGACTTTAAAATTTATGTGTGTGATTTTTAATAATTGCTCTTAAGGTGTTTTGGGTCTCTTTTTTGTATTCTCATATTGTTTTTGCTTGGTAAAAAAAGTTCAGCAATTTGACTTGTGATCCTAAGAATTATTTTTCTAAAACACTCAGATTCTAGTTAATGGTTTTCTTTTTTCCTGTATGAAAGTGTCCATTGCAGTAATTGTTTTTCAATCGGAAGTGATTAGATATTAAGGAAGACAAGTGTACTAAACTTATAAATGTATTATGTTGGATTAGTAACAATAGACCTGATTGATAAAAGTGATTTAATATATGTTGTGTTAATAGCTAAACCTCCAAAGCCCCTAATCTGCCATGGAAGTATTGCTTTGTAGAACAAAGTCCAATGAGAAGTTCTGGGATTCCAGAGTGAATTTGTACATTCCTTAGGGGCATTTCTGCAAGGGAGGTTGTTGTGTTTTAAAGGTAGTTGATAAGAGACGACCTGCACCACCAACCACCACCATGCATTAGTCTATAGAAGGTATTTGGGTGTACGCACTCCTGTACCACTCGGTACCACCATTTAGCCAAGCGAAGTTTCTGACCACTTGCAGCATGCATTATAAATCAGGATGTCACTACCAGACAATCAGATTTGAACATTCCATGAACAAAGTAGCCTATATTCCCTAGGAATAGATCACTTAACTATGTTTACGTCACGCTGTTGATATGCCTGCATTTACCCAAGACAGGATAACATGTTGTTTATTTATTTTAGGAGTAGGTAATTCATCTGTATATTTACCTGATGTCAGGTTAATTGTAGCCAAAACCCAAAATGGGTAATTTAGCATGATTACTAGTATAGGAGGAAAATAAATTATTTTCCAACTTTGACAATTACTCTTGTCCTTTGGGTTTGTGAAAGAATAATTTTGAGTATTCTCTAAGCTGGGCTGTTCACTTAAAAATATTCCTATGTGGCACAAAATCTTGAAGGTCAATGGCCAGATATTTGGGGAAGTTTGGAGGATTTTCAACAGCCAAATTAGTTCCCTGGAGAGACCCACAAACCTTTCAGGGTACACTTGTTAAATGAGATATTCTCACCAGGGAATGTCACTGTGACTTGGATGTGGTACTTTTCATTGTCAGGTTTATGTACTCTGGTTGATGAAATTTGTCTTTTTTAAGAATATTCATTTGCAAAAGTGAGCTTACAGTCTTGGAAGATTACAAGTAGCTCCCCCCCCCCCAAAAAAAAAGCCAATGTGGGCTGGAGAGATGGCTCAGAGGTTTAGGCACTTTACTGAAGAGCCTAATTGTGCATTCATCTGGAGTCTTGTTTGTAGTGGCCCTGGCACACCCATTCTCTCTGTCTCTAACTCTCTGCTTGCAAAATAAGTAAACAAAACGAAATGTATTATGGCTTAATAAAAAGCCAGTTATAAAAGTATAGGGATGAGAATTTAAAAAGCACACCTAAACCGGGCGTGGTGGCGCACGGCTTTAATCCCAGCACTCGGGAGGCAGAGGTAGGAGTTCTAGGCCACCCTAGACACTACATAGTGAATTCCAGGTCAGCCTGGAGTAGAGCGAGACCCTACCTTGAAAAACCAAAAAAAAAAAAAAAAAAAAAAAAAAAAAAGCACACCTAAGCAAGTTACTCTTTCTGTTCTCAACCAGAGATAGCCCCCACAAAGTTTGCATCTGTCTCTGTTTATGTTGTAAATATTTCTGCTAATTATTTAGAAGGTCCTAGTATGCACAGATACAGATATTAAAAAATTTGGTCGTTTCATTATGGGACATTTAGGAAGTTTGTAGTACAGTGTAAATGCTCTGAAGAAAATATTTAGACCATGTAAATCTTTTAGTTCTCTAGTTAGTTCCTTTTTGAAGTACAAGTACTAAATCACAGAATAAACATTGAATAAAAACTTTAGAGCAGCGAGATGCATATGCTTCCTAGATTGGCTATATATATAGCAAGATGCATTCTGATCAACTGTGTTCCTACCAACTGCTTGAAGATAACCTGACGGATTTTCAGTGTGAAACTGTTTTAGTAATTTCTCACCTAATTTGCATTCCTTTGAATACATTTTCATTTTTACCTAAACTTTGTATTTCTTGTTTATTGCAGGATGTAACTTTGGGCTTTTTGGCTGTGCAAATGGGGATTGTATCCCTATAACCTGGAGGTGTGATGGAACCAGAGACTGTTCGGATGACTCAGATGAAATTGGCTGCCGTAAGTGGGGAGGGCCAACCTCAGCTCCCATTTGGAGTGACAAGAGTGCCATATGACTTTAGCCAAGTTTGGACATTAACACAGTTTCACTTTTCCTTTGGAGGGAGGGTCTCATTTCACATCATCAGTTTTTCTCTTGCCCTTATCCTGTGACCACAGCCTAGACATGGGAATGGATTTGTAGTTGGTTTTGGTGTCTCCAACAACAGCGTCTAAGTATCTGCTTTGGTGTGCAATCTATAGCTTTCCTCGTTCATTGAACAGGGATTGACATCCATTCTTTTCAAGCATGACTACTGGTATAAAATGGGGCAGATGTTCGTAGTAATGAGGTCTCCTTTGGTTTGTTTTAGCTCCACGTACCTGCAGTGTGGGCTTTTTCCAGTGCCACAGTGAGGGGACCTGCGTCCCTCAGTCCTGGGTGTGTGATGGGGATGAAGACTGTGTGGATGGCTCAGACGAACATCATCAGAATTGTCGTAAGAGGAATTTTCTTTTGGTTCTTTGGACACAGTCTATTTTGTCACAGAGAAATTACACACAAGGATGTGATTCTTCATAAACACTGAGCTGGGAACCTATGTTAGCAGTAAAATTGCACAGGTTTTGCCATTGAATGTTTAGATGTACTAAAGATGGATGCCCCCCTCCCTCCCAGAGTCTGGGTTGCATTGCCAAGCTAAAATTTGCATTATGTCACACTCATGATTTATGTATAGGTGGGCTCTTTCAGTTGCATAAATCCTTTTGCTACTTAAGTACACACCTTTACATTTCTACCCTTCTGCTCCAGCCCCTGCTTCATTAATTTTTTTTTTTTTTACTTATTCACAAGCAGAGAGTAGAGAAAGAGAGAATGGGCGCTCCTGGGCCTCTAGCAGCTGCAACTCCAGATGCATGCACCACTTTGTGCATTGGCTTTATGTGGGTACTAAGGAATTGAACCTGGGTTGTTGGGCTTTGCAGGCAAGTGTCTTAACCGATAAGCCCCTGTTGGCCTTAAGCTAACTGGCCCAGCCCATTCTCCTGTCCAAAAAGTATTCGCTTATTTTTCCTCCTTCCTTTCTTCTTTCTTCCATCTTTTCTCCCTCTCTACCCCCTTTTTTTGTGAGAAAGTGTTTCTTGTAATACAGGCTTGACTGATCCTCCCTGGTCTAACTGCCGAGTGGTAGTGTTATAGACACACACCACCACACCCGGGTCAGCATGTTCCTTTTGAATGCATGCTGTAGTCCACACATGTTAGCTGTCTGCAATTACATACTAGAGGGTAATGCAATTTTTCTTTTTGTTGCACACATGTCTGTATGTGCATTCATGTCATGTCTGTGAACATGTACAGGGGCACAGGTATGCAAGTACGTGTGGAGGCCTAAGAACAACCTTGGGTATCATCCTTAAGAGCGCAACCCACTTCCTTTGAGGCGGTGTCTCATTGACCTGGAGTTGCGTCAATTAGGCTAGACTGGCTGGCCAGTGAGCTTCTGGGATCCTGCCTCTTGCTCTCTAGTGTTGGGCTGATAGGCCTGGCATTTTACATGGTTATCGGAGACCCAAGTCCACTTCTAACCTTTTATTCCTGAGCTATCCTATCTCCCAGCTTTGCCTTTGCATAGGAAGCAGCTGGAACTTTGTCTTCTGTTGCTGTAAACTGTATGTTAAATATAGACTCTGTCTTTGCTTCCCAGTATTGTGTTCATATTTAGTAAAGATCAATATGCTAACCAGTGTCTGGAAAGAAATATATATGTGAAGCACTATCTTTTCCCCTTCACAGCTACAACAACTTGCTCAAGCAGTCAGCTGACCTGCTCCAACGGTCAGTGTGTTCCCAGTGAATATAGGTGCGATCACATCAGAGATTGCACAGATGGAACCGACGAGAAAGATTGCCGTGAGTTTTCAGTCTCCCATTGTATTTAGTTTCACCCTTGTCCCTTTGGCATTTTAATCAATTTGTTAGATTTGTTGATGGATAGAAATGTCTACAATGTGCCTCTTATTGAAATCTCTTGGCAGATTCTTTTGTGGATTAAGAGTGATGTTCTGATAGCAGTCCATTTTTTTTTTTTTTGGTTTTTTGAGGTAGGGTCTCACTCTAGTCCAGGCTGACCTGGAATTTACTGTGTAGTCTCAGGGTGGCCTTGAACTCATGGTGATCCTTCTACCTCTGCCTCCCGAGTGCTGGGATTAAAGGCGTGCGCCACCACGCCCGGCTTGCAGTCCATTTTTAACAAGATAGTAGTTTTTCTTGCCTTACTTAGCAGGTTGGCCTGGAATTCCTGGAGACCCTCTTACCTCAGCCTCCCAGGTGCCAGAATAAAGGCACAAGCCCCCACACATGGCTTCATACATTTATTTATTTTTGAGCAAAAGGTCTATATTCTATTTATCTTTCACCTTAACTAGTCTTTTGAGATTATGGTGTCTTCCATTTGAGTATCCCTTCTTTCTGGAAATGAGACAAGAATTGGTTTAACACTGGATCGTATTGTGTGCCTGGATGCACAGAAGAGCAAATTCCATGATGAAGGGCTTTAGCTACTGTGTAAAGCAAACACTTCCTAAAACCTTTTTGCTTAACAATGGTGATAATCAGCATATTATAAAGTTTTGAAATTTATAAATATAATCAGGACTGTGGGACAGACATTTATCTCTTTTGCAAATAAAGAAACTAATACCAGCTTGTTCACAATTGCACGGCCTTGCAGGGGCTCAAGTCTTCTGGTTCCAGTTAGACTGCTTGCTCTTCATGAAGGGGAAAGAACTACCTTGTGCCATCAGCCAGTGGGTTGTGTCTATCACATGAAAATGACAGCTGCATGGGGACTGAAGGGATTTGGGGAAAATGAAAGAGCATTTTTCCCATGGGAGCTCCTGCAGCCAAGCCTAGGCAAAAACAAACAACCCTACCCCCCCCCCAAAGCCTGGCAGGATATGAACATGCAAGTTCATGCTATGAAGGGAAAGAAGTGAGCTATAGAAAACACCTGGGCAGAAGCTGTTAATCATTTCTGATGTTTATTTTCTAAAATAAGGATTTCTTCAGGAAAGGAGATTGAGATTTATAGCTCATTGTTTGTGGAATGACACACCTCATGATCTCTTCAGGGCACAACTTAACCCTAAAATAAGTGTTCCCCTCTGCCTTGTTCATTCGCTTCTGCACTGCATGCTTCCATGTCAGGGCTTTAATCTTTTCAAGCCAGATAAGCACAAGAGGAGATGGACTAGCTGGGATCAAAGTTCTTAGAAAGTGCCAATATGAGTGTGTGGAGGAGACAAGGTGGTTCTCATTTTGATCATTCACTTAGTGCCATTGTCTTATACACCTTTTCCCTCGTGCTGTGAGCAGGTGTGATGACACCCCCACTTTGAAGAGAATATAAAGGGTCAAGAAGCCAGAATTTTAAATATCTAAACTTTATTTTTGGAGACAGGGTCTAGCCTCAAGTGAGTATGTAGCTGATGATGACCCTGAACTCCTGGTCTTCCTCCTACTTCACAAGTGCTAGGACTGCAGGCAAGCACCACCATGCCTGATTATAGTACACTGACCTGGAACTCACTCTGTACCCCAGGCTGGCTTCAAACTCATGGGGATTCTCCAGACCTCTAGCTAATGGGGCCTATCTCTATAGCCCTGCATGTGAGACAGACCTCTAGCTGATGGGATCTGTCTCTATAGCCCTGCACGTGACACAGACCTCTAGCTGATGGGATCTGTCTCTGTATTCCTCTATAATCAAGATGTTGAGCTCTAAATCAGATCACCTTGTGTCCATTCCAGGAATTCCATTCCCGAATAAAGAATGGTGTGTAAGAGTCAAGGAGGTGAAGGGTAGGGAGGTGGGGAATGCAAGAGTATTCAGGTACCAATAAAAAGATTATCTCTGAAGTACATGTGAGCACTAGGCATAGTGGTACATGTCTGAAAGCTCAGCACTGGAAAGTCGGAGGCAGAAGATCCTTGAGTTTACTTAGACTATCCTGTGAGACTCCCGTTTTAAGCACTCCCACCCCCAGTATAAATTTGGTTTGATATACATACGAGATTCTTAAGGTCACAGACCCTTTTGCCTGCTATATTTTCATATGGTTAAGGAACCTTGGTTATTCTATAGTTTGAGAAATTTTTGCTGCTAAAAAAGGTTTGAAATAGGTATAAGCTCATTTATATTAATCAAGCCAGGTCATCTGTGAAATGGCACCTGATATTAAACAGCTTGTCAACTTTTTTTTAAAGGAACAGCAAGACTCAGAACTGCAGTCCATTTTACTTCTAATGGGATTAGCATCAAGGAACAGCCACTCATGCAGAATCTTAGATAAACATCAGAACAATGCAGCAATTATGGGTCATTCAATTAATATATCAAAGTGACTTTCAGCTGATCAAAAAATAGCTCAGTCTTTTTTTTTCTTGAGTGAAGTAAAAAAGATTATTTTGTTTTATTGAGTACCATATGAGAATGACTTTGGTGTGAGTAAAACTATTGCTAATCACTGCAGGTTTGTAGCACTTTTCTTTTGTTACTTAGGAATGCTGAGGAAAGGGTAAAATCCCTGTTACAATGGAGGCTTTCTTGCTGGTAATCAGCAGTATTTGGGCTGCCTGCAACTGGGGCTGCTTTGTCCCTGAAGTTTTATGTCTAGTGACTTTAAACATTTTCCTTTATATGTCTAACTGTGGAATCTCCAACTGGGACCATAGTTGGAGGGGAGAAATGAAGAAGGTTAAAGTCACTATGCAGATTGCAAGGACTCCTGAAGAACACGGTGTTCTTCAAACCTAGTTGCACATTTAGGCTGCCCAGTGAGCCCATCACAGATATTACAGCTTGATAGACTTGTCCAGAATTCCCACGGTGAGTTAGGATTCTAGCCCTGACCGTGGGAGGGTAAAAAACCTTGGTCTATCAAGTACTAAGATCACACTCAAAGTTACATAAAATTGTGTTTAATGACTCTTTTCACTCATTGCTTCCCCTCTCTCTCTCTCTCTCTCTCTCTCTCTCTCTCTCTCTCTCTCTCTCTCTCTCTCTCTCTCAGACAGGCCCTCACTATGTAGCCCAGGCTGCATTGAACTCCCAATCTACCTACTTTGGCCTCCCCAGTGCTGGGATTATAGGCACACCATCAAGATTGGCTCCTTCCTTCTTTCTGCTCAAAGAAATCCTGAAATCCTTCATTTTTCAGCAGCTTCCTGAAATGTTTTTTTCAATACCCCCAAATTTGTATGCCTAATGCTTCTTTTTTTTATTTTTTATTTTTTTGAGGTAGGGTTTCACTCTAGCCCAGGCTGACCTGTAGTCTCAGGGTGGCCTCGAGCTCATGGCGATCCTCCTACCTCTGCTTCCCAAGTGCTGGGATTAAAGGCATGCACCACCACGCCCGGCTTTTTTTTTTTGGTTCAAATCACATTTTACCAGGGAGGTAATTTTACCCTGCTCTATTGCAATTTTTCTGGGTAGCATTGATTTAAAGTCTGTCCACTTCCCAAGAAGAATATAAGTTCCATGAGAACAGGGATTTTATTTCATTGCTTCAGCTCTTGTATCTTGTGTGTTTGGGGTGTGAAGTAGATTTTAAGACAATGATGATTTCTATTCTACTTGAAATTCTCCCCTCTCTCCCCTCACCAAGTACTCTGCATATCTGGTTCCAAGCATGCTGATATTTGCCCACTGGTGATCAGAGAGTAATACAAGATGATTTAGGTCTGGGCTCCATATACCATTTCTGATGTTTGGAAAGTGACCATATTTGTAATTAAAAAAAGAGAGAAGAGAGACAGAAAGAGAAAAATGGGCATGCCAGGGCCTATAGCCCTGCAAATGAAATCCAGATGCCTGCACCACTTTGTATATCTGGCTTTACGTGGGTACTGGGGAATTGAACCCAGGCCATCTGGCTTTGCAAGCGAGTGCTTTAACCAGTGAGACATCTCTCCAAACCTCTGAGCCTCTTACCAGAGTCACTGGGTGATTCTCTGGTCTCAGCTTCCCTTTCAGTTATAGGTTATAGGCATGTGTGGCCATGCTCATCTATTCACCTGGGTTCTGGAGTTGCAAACTTGGGTGGTTCCAGGCCCCTCAAGGCCCTCATGCTGGCACAGGAATTACACTTATTATTCTCCCGATACAGGGTCTCTTTCTATAGACGAGGCTTGGCCTGGAATTCGCTGTGTAGCCCAGACTGGCCTTGATTTCCTAGTGCTCCTCCTGCCTAGGTTCCCAAGTTCTGGGATTTATGAACACGAGTCGCTGCTTCCTGCTTCTTTCTATTCCCATTCATGGTTCTTTCTACTTTTGTAATCCACATGCATGAGTGCATGCATACATGCACAAGCACACGTGCACACACACACACACACACACAGGCTCACACATGCGCACGCACACACACTAAGCAATAGCCATGTTTATTTGGGTGGAATCAGACTCATCTATGAATGTAAAAATAGCCAGGGTCCACTTCGGGGGGTTTTTTGCTGTGAGGATGAAATGCATGTCATTATTGATGATACTAGCTTATTAAATTCTGAAGTGCTGTTGGTAGTAAAGCATTTCTGTTGCCGAAAGGATTAGCCTGTTTGAATAGAAGGGTGACTCCAGGCCTGAAGATCCAGCTTCCCGGGCTGTGTTCCCACATTGCCAGCTAAACTTGAAGGCTGTGGGCTCAGTTTCCTTGGCTTCTCCTCATGTTGCAAGAGACTGCCCTCAGGGGGTGGAGTTGCTCCATGACAAAACATCTAAAGTTGGATGCAGGCTTGCCAACCAGCATCTCTAATGGGATTTCCTATTTCCTGGGTTAGCTTGAAATTCCTTAACACCTTTTAGCAATGAAAAAGTAAGATCTATTCCTTTCTTTCTTTGCTCAGGAAGCAACTTGAATCTGTTTCCTCTGGGTAGGTGTTCAATGAGGGAAAACCACTTGGAAACATTCCAAAAATCTTCAGTATTTAGTGGAGTAGGAGAGCTCATAGAGGCATATGTCTCAGGTTATCTATGCACAGAAAAGACCAGAAGGTGTGCTGGGGTTGAGAGGGCATCTTCTGTTTCCGAAATATTCATTATCAGCATGGATGGAGACAAGAAAGCTGTTTGTTCCTATTCCCAGGGCCCAAACTACTAACCTCTGGTCACCACACTACCTCCTTGAAGACATCAAGCTGGTCTTGTTTATTGTTGGGAATGTGCCTCTCCACATTGATCCCAGGTCTCCCAGAGCCATAACAATCACCTTAAATGTGGTAGCCCTATTCCTAGCCCAAATAAATTTTCCTCCTGACAGGTAGCTTATCTATGGCAGAAGGCTGGTTTTCTGAGTTCCCTCTTCTGTGGTGCTGCTCTCAGGGCGAGATAACACACTGACTCCTGGAACTCTCTGGCACAATGGGGGAAGGGACTTGAGTGCTGGCCTCACCTGGCTTTTGGTATCTCTGGAAGGCAGAATTCATAAACAGAATCCTGTGACCCACTGATGGCCCAGCATTGCAGTACCAGCTCTGTTTTCGACTATTATGAAGTAATAGCTATTTAAACATGTCTCCTTTTAAAAATTTGGTTTTGCTACTCAGAATTTGAAGCAAGGGAGAGCTTCCAGGCAATCTCTCCCTGGTGGCTCTTTCTTTCTTTCTTTCTTTCTTTCTTTCTTTCTTTCTTTCTTTCTTTCTTTCTTTCTTTCTTTCTTTCTTTCTCTCTCTCTCTCTCGCTTTCTTTCTTTCTCTCTTTCTTTTCTTCTTTCCTTTGGGTGGTATGTGTGTGCAATATGTTGGCATGTGTGTTGGGCACATGTAGAGTGAGTTTTGGGTACTTTGACCATGGTTTATTATTTTTTAAAGGGTTTTCTAATAACAGACCTTTTTTTTGGAGAGATTAATAAAGTTTGTGGCTTCTGTAAGTTCTTGGACATGTCATTCTTCTTTTATCTTCCAAAACCAAGTTAAGATTGGCACTCACAATGCAACCCAGAATAGATGTACACTTTTCTCTAGTTCTCTTTGGCCTATACTGGAAATGACTTTCACATACACAGGTGCACGTGGATGTGGTCAGGACATCTGCTTCACGGGGAATCCTTTGTTCCCACCACTGGTTCAGATCCTTCCAGTTTTTCCTCAGAGCACCGGCAGCACTCCTGTGCTCCTCATTCACTCCAGTGAGATTCTGGAAGCCAGTGGCTGGGAAGGATATGCTTAGCTTTATCTTGAAGGAGCTGAGATACCCAAACAGAGTCTTCCATTTACTATGTAATTATCTAGCTACCTGGAACTTTGGAAACTTAGATGTGTAAGGCCTAGTTCTGAATGGGAAAAACTGAGAAAAGACGTGAGTTGATCTTTTTTAAAGTGTGAGTCATTAATATGTGTCAGGTTAATGCAACCGAGCAAGAATTCTGTTTACAGCTTCTTCTTAAAGACTTTGGAACTATCCAAAGAATTATCTGGAGTGTCTGCACAACCTTGAACTGTGATATCTGTCTTTGAAATCTTCACTAAGATGTTTAGGATCATAGAACCCAGGTATTTCATTATGTCATGGTGAAGGCATATAGTTAGCAGTCATGATGTACAAATTTGAAGAAGCACAGAGGAAGGAGAGTCAGCATGCTGTTCCTGCAAGGGACATTCTCTTTTTCTGCTGTAACCTAGACACCCTGAGTTAAACACCTGGTGAATATCAGCAAGGTGATTATCTATAAATATAAATAAAAAATGAATGTGGCAACCACATAGACACATCTCCCTAAACAGTACAATATAATAGTTTACAGGGCATCCATTTAAAGATGATTTGAAGTATGTGGATATCTGTTGCTTATATGCAAATGCTGCCCATTTCACTTGGGCATCTTTGGGTTTTGTTATCCACGTGGTGGTCCTGGGACTAGTCTCTTGGGGATTCTGAGTGATGACTATAATCTGTGCTCATGGAGACATTTTACTGTTCTTCTGAAGTCCCTCTACCCTGTGTGGTCATTATCAAATATGCTCAGCTCTCCCAACTTCTAGTCCTGGGCTCTTTTTTCTAACCCTCCACTGAAAGAAATTGCTCTCCATTTACCAGAATGAGTTTCCTGGGATGTTGCGTATTATGGAAGAAAGCTCCATTTTAAAAAAATATTTTTTATTTATTCATTTACAAGCAGAGAGAGAGATTGAGAAAGAGAGAGAATGCACCAGGGCCACCACCTTGTGGGTCTGGTTTATGTGGGTCCTGGGGAATTGAACCGAGGGCCGTAGGCACTGGAGGCAAGTGCCTTAACCGCTGAGCCATCTCTCCAGCCCACAAGATTTAGATTGTAGATTTTAGACTTGTTAATTTGCTGCTTGTATCTTTTCCCCAAATGTATTCTCCTTGAATCCAGGAACCACCCTGCTTTGTGTATCAACATATGTTCACATTTATGTGTATCTAACATGTAGCATGGAGCAGTCACTTGAGCAATGACTGCTGAAAGAATGTCTTCATTTAAGTTTGCCATTTCCATTTTTATAAACAGAATATCCAACATGTGACCAGCTTACATGTGACAGTGGAGCCTGTTATAACACGAGTCAGAAGTGCGATCAGAAACTTGATTGCAGGGACGCCTCCGATGAAGTTAACTGCAGTAAGTCAAGTGCACAGGG
>PVHP010016772.1:0-35336 GCA_004024765.1 Zapus hudsonius | reverse complement strand
GAAAAATTCAGTCTCATCATCCTGGTCAGGGTGACCTGCTGAAGACAAATCCAAAGAGAGACAGAGGATTGCAGCCAAACCAGCCTCCTCCCCAAGCAAGGAAAGAAGTCAGCAGGCTAGCACTCCACAGGTATCCTCACTCACTAATGTGTCAATCCATGAGAAACTTGAAACCATGTGAACTGTGGCTTTAAAAAAAATCAGGTTTTGTTGCTGATACTATCTACCATTGAAATTGACCCTATTTGCCAGAGAAATAGCAATGTCTGAAGCAAGGTAGTTATAGGCTAAAAAAATAAACTCAAGCTGTACCTGAGGCTAACATAATGCTAAATCATAATTTTGAAGCTGCTATGAAGGAGCCAGGTACGGTATCACACACCTGTAGTCTAAGTACTTGGAAGGCTGAGGCAGGAGGATTTAGAGTTTAAGTCTGAGTCTGAGCTCAGAGTAAAATCCTAATCTCAAGAAATAAAAAGTAAATTTAAAAATTGCTCCAAGCTGTTCATCTACACAGATGCATAACACACATTATGCTTCACGACTGAGTCCACAGGGGACAGCAAAGTTAAAGGTGCAGGTGATCTTTGGCATTCCAGCAGGATGCTAGATTTAAGTTCCAAGCCAGGGGCTGGGAAAACTTGGATCTGGACTTGTGGGAAATATACACATGGATCTCTTAAGCTCATCCACAAAACAATCTCAAGCACTTCTTCCTCCATGTGTACGTTTCCCACAAGTGCTAAATGTACTCTATCCTTGTGCACTCAATCTCCAAAGGTCAAGATCCAAGCCATTTTTTAAATTTTATTGACAAGCTACATATCCATTCATTTTTAAATAGTAATTTTTGTGTGTATGTGTGTGTCTAACTAATCCAAATGAACTCCAGAGGCATGCACGACCTTGCATCTGGCTTTATGTGGGTACTGACGAATTGAATCCAGGCCATCAGGCTTTGCAAACAAGCTTCTTTAGGCTGGGGAAATAGTTCCCCAAGATCCAAGTGTTATATTCCCATAGCTATGGCAGGAAGATGACGATTTGGAATGATATTCAGGGCACACTGGCTAAGCACAGAGGTTCTGGTTCTACCTTCATGCAAGAATCCTGTTATTCCCCAGGGGTGGGGTTCTTCATTCCTCGTGCTCAGTCTCTTTCTACTGAATCCTTCATCTTCCTGCTCCCATGTTTCTACCCCTTTCCCTGCTAAAGTCCTGATCTCTCTGATTCCGTGTGGCAACAAGGTCCTCCAATAGCAGCTGCTATACCTTACATCTGCTTATTAACCCATAAGCTCCATGAAGGAAAAAGCCTCAAGCCAATACTGTGTCTTTACTATCTTGGGCTTCTTTCATATGAAAGCCATGATGGATGAACTGTTGCTCACATTTTTTAAAGTACACTTTAGTAGGTAAATACTTTTAGTAGGTACACTTTAGTAGTATGTAGTCGCTAGATCTGATGGCAAATGCTTGTAACCCCAGCTACTCAAAAAAAAAAAAAAAAAAAAAACCAGCTGGGAGTGGTGGTGCACGCCTTTAATCCCAGCACTCTGGAGGTAGTAGGATCGCCATGAATTTTAGGTCAGCCTGGGACTACAGAGTGCCAGGTCATCCTAAACCAGAGGGAGACCCTGCCTTGGGAAATAAAAAAAGGGTTTTGGACAGAGCTCTGTGGTAGAGCACCTGCCTAGAACCCCCAGGAAGAGCCTGAGGGCATGGCTCAGAGGCAGAAAGCCTTCAAGTGCCTGCCTAGCATGCACAAATTCCTAGGTTCAATAATCCAGGGCTGCCAAAAGTAAATAAATGAAATAAAGAAAATGTATACATCTGACCCTTTGAACAACATGGTATATATTTAAACTCCTTGACTGTTTAAAGAGATTGGCAACAACCTGGGGGGGGCTACATACAAACCCTTTTTATTCAAGGGATCCAGCTGCCCTTGAACTCCTATAAAAATGAAGAAAAGGTAAGGTGTATAATGAATGTATAAGATATATGTAGATAAGTATTTTATCGTTTACTTCATCAAATATATACAAGTTCCAGACAAACAGTATCAAAACCTGCACACGAGCATAGTCAATTCACAACATGATTCAATTAAATGGAAGTGAACGTAAAGATGGTATTAAAGCATGACCATAAGCAGGGGTGCAGCTCAGTAGTAGTGTATTTAGCATGTATTTAGGCCCTTGGTTCAATCTCTAACACATGTGTAGCACACAGACATCCTATCTGCATAAATTACCTGCAGTACCCATGACACCCCTGTAGCCATCTTGCAGCCCCTATTTTTATTGCAGTGAGCTCAAGGGCTGCTGGTGTCTGCTTAAAACCCCCTTCCCTCATCTACCAATAAGCCCTCATTGTCTCTTCTGTACATGGTATACCACAGGAACAAATGCTCTGTCGTCACAGGCTTCCCATTGTTTTCAGTACATAAAATATATCACTTGCAAGCTGTGTCACTAGTCTATTTATGCAACAACAGGCTATTCATTTTCCAGGAGACAAAAGTTATCAAGGATTTTCAACTGCACAGAGGCTCAGGACCTAATCTCAGCATTACTTTACCACATTAATTTACCACATACGTGCTTTGAAATAAGGGTACAGTGTGGAATGAGCAAAGTTCCCCTAATTACTGTATGCATTATTTTACATACTCTTTCTGGTGAAAACATTTACAATCTGCTTGGAAATTTTAAAGAATAAAATACACTGCTACTAGCTATAGTCACCATGTTACAAAACAGCTCTCCTGAAGGCACTCTTCTTATCTAGCTGAAACTATGTATCGATTAACACCTCCCCTGCCCGCTATCCCTGGCATCCTTAGCTAATCTATACACATTGCAATTAATAATGGAAATTACCAATACAGTCATCTCTCCATATCCATGGGGTCCAATGCTAGGATTCCCCCCCACACACATACCTACACACACCACCAGACATCAAAATATGCAGACAAGGAGAGCCTTCCAGAAAACAGTACATCTCAATGTAGCCTATGCATAGCCTCCTATACTTTAAGTCGTCACTCATAACATCTAATACAATGGAAATGCTATTGAACTAGCCCTTACACTATTTTGTTTAAAAGATTAAGGGGGAAATGTGTGGACATGTTTGGTCAAGATGCAGTCTTCCATCTATGTTTGGTTCAATCACAAGTGTGGAACCCAGGAGTGTGGGCAGTCAACTGCACTCCCTTTGATCATACCATAAGACAGATGAATGAGTTCAAGGTAGATGTGGATATACTGTTTCTATTTCCTAAGCTACATGAGCCTCATCTCCTGGTTTCAATTTCTTCATGAAGTACATCTTTTATTAATCCTCTAGCAAAGGTCTATTAATGATCCAATTTCATATCTATCTACAGTTATTTCACTTACACTTCAGTGTTACTTTATCTGGATACAGATTTCTAGATGGGTGCTTCCTCTACCACTTGTGAAGACATTCAATCACCTACTGTAAAGCAAAACACCTGCCAGTCTAAACATCTGCATACCTCAGATGCTACTCTTTATTTTCTAGTATACCTAGGAATCATTTTTAGTTTTCCTGTAATCTACTGTGCTTCTGGAATCTGAGAAGCCATTATGAAATATTCCCAGCCACTTTACTTCCAGTAGTGTCTCTCCTCGATTTCCTCTTTCTGAAAGTTCACAGAAGGTAATATGGGATTTTCTCACTCAGAAGTTCATGAATCTTAACCACTCACTTTCTCTGTCCACCTATATCTCAATATTATATTCCATGCAATTTCCTAAAATATCCTTAAAAATCAATAGTTTTCAATTATATCTACTTGGCTGTTTAACCTGTCCACTGAGGTTACTTTTTAAAATTTAATGATCATAAGATTCATTTATAGAAATCCTACTTGGTTCTTTCCCAAGTTTGTGTGTTCACTTTCTAATCTGTTCTTTCCATATAATCTGCTTTTATAGTTAATGAATTAAATAAAGTGATCTGTTTCGTGCATCCTATCATCTTCACCTCCTGAAGTACTAATTCTTCCTTCTACTTATAACATGTGCTGGTTCTTCCTCACAGTGGCTCACTTCCTTGTGTGGCTGGGGCATTACTATAAGGCGCGCTCATCTTTAGCACAAGTGTTCTTCTCAAGAGTCATGGGTTTCCGTTTGCTCTAAAGACAGTTTCACAGTTATTTCTGAGGACTCTGAGCTTCTTTACTTCTCAAGCACATTTTGTGCTAATTTCTCAGTGAGAGGTTTAATTGCATTGCAAGAAATGTTAAAGTTGAACCCACTAACCCCCATTGTGAGTTCTAGCCTTGGGTTTAAGATGTCTGCCTTTTATTATTATTATTCCTAATTATCACAACCCCAGGAAGACAGCAAGTTTCTTTGCACTTTCCCAGACTAGAAGGTAAAGATTTTCTAGTCATCTTTTCACAGCTAGGACAGTCCTTTAAAGTTAAATGCCAACAACCTCAATTCCACCTTCCAAATTTATGCAATCTCTTGGTTCTTCAGGAGAGCACTCCCCGCCCCCAAACACATACACCCTTGCAATACCTCAGAGCCTATTTCCAGGTCAGAGCCTATGACAGGCCTCATGGTCCTGGTGGCTGCCTCACACCTGGGGAATGCCTGGTCTTTCAAGCTAGGAATGCTTCCATTTGAGTTTGTTGTTGCATTTTGCCCACAATCTATGTGTTTATAACAGGGAAGGGATTTGAGTTCTCTACATCAGCTCTGGTGGAAATGTTCCTACAGTCACAAAATATAAAACTGAAATAACGTTGCAGAACTGTGATGAATACTTCCCATCTTGCTAGATGACAACAGCTCATATCTTTTTCCAGCCTTAAGAACAGATTTCAAATTTTTAAAAAGTATCTCCAAGGCATTTTAGGATCATCTTGTCACTATGCATTCCAAATGCCCTCAGAGTTTTCCTTGAGACTGTCCATAGTATAAGAACACACCTCTTGATTCCATTCTGAACCTGTTTATTCACTCCATAATCTTCTTCATGCTCTTACAATGCCAGTGAAATACTCAAGAGATCACCACTTCCCTCCTACTCAGGAAATCCAATGGCTTTTTGGTCTCCATATCATCCACCCCCTGCAGCAATTCCATGACTATTCCATTGCTCTATCCCAAGTCTAACCCACATCAAATATTTATTACTTCCACATTATGACAGCTACTCCCTAATTCTTTCCCATGATTCCACTCTCTCCCCTTGAGATTTATCCAGCAAAATAACAGACAGATCACCATTAGCAGAATACTTCCCTAGCCATTTCAAGTGTTCATGCTCCTGTTCTGTACTACAGTGGTTCATTTAATCCCCAATACTATGGGAGGTGGTGGTGGATACGACATGATTCCTCTCCACCAAAGTGTAAAGAGCAATAACAACATCTAACACTTACTGGCTGCATGCTATGTACAGGTAAGATCTTAACACTTTAATTGTAAGCATATCAATTGATCTTCACAGCAGTTATATGAATAGGCAAAATTGTGATATAGTTCTTCAGGGATGAGAAAAATGAAGCTTAAAGAAAATTGAACAGCTAAACCAAAGAAGCATACTAGCAACAATTGAGTTTATGCCAATTCCCTCTTCTTAAACAGTATGCTATACCATCTCCACAAATATCTGTGCCAAATCCTAAGGCCCTCCTCTGGTTCCAAGACTCACCTACCCAAACATCTTTTGTTTTTCCAAGGTCTCATCTAGCCAGGCTGCCCTACAACTTACTATGCAGGCAAGGTTGTTCTCAAGCTTCTATCCTGCCCTCCTCTCCAGAGTGCTGGGATTACAGGCAGGTATTACCATGCCCCAGTTTGTACAGTGCTGGGAGTGGAACTCAGGGCTTTTGTGCATTGTAAGCAAGTGCTCTGTCAACGGAGCAATACCCCAACCAAATGCCTTCTTCACAACTGCCCAGATGCTCATGCTAGCATGTTCAAAACCAAAAGCAAGACCATATTGACCACACTGAGGGACTCCAAGCTCAGGGGATCACTTCACTCATCTATTCATGCAAGCCAGAAACCTACACATCAGCCCTGACACTTCCGCACTCATGCTTCCATATCCAACCTATTATCAAACTCTGTCTACTTTATGTCCTTAAAATCACCCCTATATCTCCTGTTCTACCACTCCAAGCCCAAGACCCCACTTCCTCCCACCTCCATGCCTGCTGCTTCTATCTCCTCTACAGTCATTCATTCTAGTTTCTTTCACCCATTCTGTTTTGCAACAAAAATGATGTGATTTCCCCCCTTGGGATGATGATTTTAAAATACAAATATGAGGGCTGGGAAGATGGTTTCAACTTTAAAGGTGCTTGTTTGACCTGCAAATCCTAAGGCCAGGGTTCAATTCCCAAGCCACCCATGTAGGTCAGATGCAAAAAGTGATGCAAGCATCTAGTGTCCATTTGCAGAGGCAAGAGGCCCTGGTGTGTCCACATGAGTGCAAATGTGTGTGTATGTACACACACATGTGCACACACACAGGTGAAAATAAAATAATTTCAAAATAATAAGGGGCTGAAGAGGTGGCTTAATGGTTAAGGTGTTTGCCTGCAAAGCCAAAGGAACCAAGCTTGATTCCCCAGAACCCATGTAAAGCCAGATGCACAGGGTGGCTCATGTGTCTGCAGTTTGTTTTCAGTGCCTGTTCTCTTTCTCCCTGTCTGCCTCTTTCTCTCACACACACTCTCTCATAAATAAATAAATATTTTTTTAAAAATAAAATAAAATGAAAATCTGAATCTGGCGCCAAAGTGCATGCCTGTAGCCCAGGTCTTAGGAGGGGGTGAGCTAGAGGACTGGTAAGTTCCAGGCCAGCCTAGGGCTACAGATCAAGAACCTGTCTCCAAAAAAAAGTAAACACAAATCTCATCACTGCACCAATCTTGGACACAGAACAAAAGCTTATGTCAATCTTTATCTGCGAGTCTGAAACAAATACTGGCAACAGCTGGGTTTCAGCTGCAAAAGTGAAAACAGCTCTGAGTCTATATGACACTGGTCCCAAAGCAAGTAAACATATGAAGAGGACAGTATCTGTGGGGTTGCAGTTACCTTCTTGTGGCTGGAACAAAGCAGTCAACCAAAAGCAGCTTGTCAGAGAAAAAGGTTAATTTTAACTTACAAACTCAAGGGGAAGCTCCATGATGGCAGGGAGGAGCATGGCATGAGTAGAGGCAGGACATGACCTCCTGGCCAACATCAAGTGGACAATAGCAGCAGCAGAAGAGCATGCCAAACTCTGGCAAGGGGAAGCTGGCTACAATACCCATAAGCCCATCCCCCAATACACCCCCCTCCAGCAAGACTCCAATTCTCAAATTGCCATCAGCTGGGAACAAAGCATTCAAAACACATGAGTTTATGAGGGACACCCAATTCAAGCCACCACAGAGGCTGCATGTGCATGTTTCTGTGAATCAGTCCAGGGTATCATACATCTTTATGCCTGGGCTCTCATTCCTGAAGCAGAGCTAAATCCTAAATCTGACTGAGTGGGGTATTCCTTCTAGCTACATTGTGATGCTTCTGGATCTCTCCAGTGAAATGTTTTATTTCCCCCTGAAGCAGTTCAGTCTGAGTTTCTAGCATGCAAACAGGAGACTTAGCTAAGAAAAAACCCTAGAAGAGCCAAAATGACACACTTACAAGGGGGGAGGGGGGTGGAGATATACCTACCAGACAAAAGACAAATTTAACAGAAAGCAAAAAGACTTTTGGCCAGAAACTACCTAAATATGCTCAATGTTTGTAAACTCATGATCTCCTCCTTTCAAAAGTATTACATCAAATACTGTAAGAGCCATTTTTCTTTAATGATCTGAAAATTGTCACAGCTCAGTCTAAGAGCAGCATACATGCTGAATAAAAACAGACATGAAGCATGCATGACCACACAATGATATAAATGATAACACTGCATCCCTGGAAACTCACTTCCTTTGGGAATAGTTTATACCTGTTCTCATGTAAATGCAACTTCCTTCTCTAGTGACACTAAACCACTATTCTACTTCCTATTGTGATATTACATTGTCAAGTATTTCCAACTCACTGCTCTTAACCAAATATTTTATACATGACAAAAGTATACTGAGTAATGGTTTCTGTGGAAGGGAAAAAATAGCTATGGAAACCACAATTACATCCTATATAACCCCTTTTCTGTTGCCATCTGGTGGCTCATATATAAAATCAATGCTGACATCCATCGTATAGAAGGGCTTTGCCAGACAGAATCTGAATCTCTAACACCTGGAGAGAGTTGGGATCAAACTCCCCTCACTTAGAATATGGGCCCTTTCTCGTGAAAAAGAAGCCACAAATGAACATAAAATAACTCTGCATAACTCTGGGTATGGTCAGCCTGACCCAAGTTACATGTACATTACACAAAATCAGTCCTCACCCAAAACCCGAAACATACTCCTAGTCTGCAGGAGCTGCTGAAATTCCCACCACAAATTGTGACTAGAGACTGTACAGGCGCTCCCCAGGTTTCCATGTTTCTCCCAATGGTCAGTCTTTGTTTGTTACTTTATTTCCTGATAAAAACCATTCTCCTTTTAAAATTAATCTCTGAAACCTCTGATAGTAAAGAATTGGGGCTAGAATACACAGGAGAGTTTTGAAAAAGAGAAAAGGCGTGGGGCCAGGCAAATTTTGTTTGTAATGATTAGTCTAGGGTTGAGCCCATCTTTAAAGCCCACATTCCTAAAGCTGGCATCGTCAATTTTAATATAGTCTTTAAAGCATAGTGAAATCAAAAACATTGCAGAAACCCAGGCATGTTCAACAAGCCAATCTCCAAAGATGAGGAAATTAATAGATTTACTTAACATGTCAGCTGTCAAGAAATTGGATTATTTAATTGACAGCTATTAACTTTACTAGACATTGTATATTAACAGAATGCCAGCTAAGTCTGTGAAGAGTAAAAATTATTCTAATGCTAATTTTCAGTAATCTTTAACATCCTGATGGTCACTGCCCAGTCAATCTAAATATCCTTATAGCCATATCATTATTTTATCTTTTTAAATGCTTCACTGTACTTATTGCCCTCAGTAGATTTCTATTAGCCTTGTTCTTTCTTCCAGCCATTTAGGGAAGTAAACATCTCCTACTTTAAGAAAATTTGTTTCTTCAAACTTCAGGCTTACACTAATAAATTGTGGCACTAATCAACAAAACCCAACATTGAGAATACACCATTTCCAGGCTGGGTTAAAAGCATCCGTGTTAGACAGCTGCTCCTGAGGAGAAATGATGCCCTGCATCTGTTGTCGTCAATACTGTAAACACCCTGGAAAAGTAAGAGAAGTAGCTCCTGAGAGCCAAGGCATGACAGAAGGCCCACTTACAGGACCTTGCGATGGGCAGAACATCAGAGAATCAGAGCAGAACGACTTTGAACCACTATTCTAAGACCCTTCTTTTACGGGGGACAACTCTTACAGAACACTTATAGACACTTCGAAGTGGTTTCTGATAAGAGCCAGAGCTACCAACACTTGGCCCAATGCCTTTTCCACCTGCCACATGCATGATTTTAGTAAAGCTTTAAAAAACTATTCTCCTTCTAGCTACATTGTGATGCTTTTGGATCTCTCCAGTGAAATGTTTTATTTCCCCCTGAAGCAGTTCAGTCTGAGTTTCTAGCATGCAAACAGGAGACTTAGCTAAGAAAAAACCCTAGAAGAGCCAAGATGACACACTTACAAGGGGGGGTGGAGATATACCTACCAGACAAAAGACAAATTTAACAGAAAGCAAAAAGACCTTTGGCCAGAAACTACCTAAATATACTCAATGTTTGTAAACTCATGATCTCCTCCTTTCAAAAGTATTACATCAAATGTTGTATGAGCCATTTTTCTTTAATGATCTGAAAATTGTCACAGCTCAGTCTAAGAGCTGCATACATGCTGAATAAAAACAGACATGAAGCATGACCACACAATGATATAAATAACATTGCATCCCTGGAAACTCACTTCCTTTGGGAATAATTTATACCTGTTCTCATGTAAATATAACCTCCCTCTGTAGTGACACTGAACCACTATTCGACTTCCTATACTGACAGGAGATGGGGCCATACTGATGCAGTCTTTGCTGGCTTTATTTAGAAATGCCTGTCAGGAAGACAAACACTGTACCAACTACAATAGCAAAGGCATAAGCGTACAGCCACGTTCACCTAACAGGTTTTATTTTTATATGTGGTTGTAGTGAAAGCAGTGTTAATATAAAGAAGCTTCAAAATTAATAAACATTAGTGTCTCCAGAACAAGTCTCAGGTATAGAACCAGCAACTGGTTTCCATCAAACTATGACACACTTGCATCTCAGAGATCCGTTGGAAAACTTAACACTGTAATTTCTATATGCTGCCACAGGATGGGCAGGAGGTGCCATACCTGCATTCCTGACAAAATACATTCTCCCTCAGGATTATGGGTACAAAGTCTTTTCCTTTTATTAAAAGAGATGTAAAAAATGTATTTAAAAAGATGATCTGCAGCTGGAAAGATTACTCAGTGGTTAAAGGCACTTGCTTGGAAAGCCTGCTGGCTCAGATTCAATTCGCCAGCACCCATGTAAAGCTAGATGCACAAAGCAGTGCATACATCTGGAGTCTGTTTACAGTGGCAAGAGGCCCTGGCACACCCATTCTCATTCTTTCTCATTTATTCTCATATTCAACATTCATTCATTCTCTGTCTCTCCACAAATAAAAATTTTAAAAAGAGAAAAATTAGCAGGAAATTTAAGAAATTTTAAAATGATAAAGACAAACTGCAAGAAAGGCAATGATATGAAGTTAAATGCTCAATCACATTAAGTGGAAATGTACCTTGCTAGGAGTCTTAAGCAAATAATGAAGATTACATCAACATGTTTTATTTTTAAACTGTCCTTTTCTTTAGGGTGTGCGTGCAGTATATACAAAAGTGTGTAGTAGGCACATGTATTCACAAAGAGGCCAAAGATGAAGGTTTGGGTGTCCCCTTCTATCATCCATCCATACATTTCCTTGAGACAGAATATCTCACTGAACCCAGAGCTGCCATTTTTTTTTTCAGTCTGGCTAACCAACGGTGCCTCTGTGATCTACTGTTTCTGTTCTCCATGGGGCTGGGCTTACAGATGTGCACCCAGGTGTCTACATGGATGCTAAGGGTTCAAACCCAGGCAATCTCAGTTGGCCCTCCTGTTTATGTGGTTAGCACTCCTATCCCTCCCCTACCCACTGAGTCATCCCTACCTATTTTCATTCCCCGCCCTAGCTTTCACACATGATACTTATAAGGAAGGTAGGTGTCTCTCTCTCTCTCCCTCTCCCTCTCCCTCTCCCTCCCCCTTTCTCTCTCTCTCTCTTCTTAGAAAAATTTAAACAATGATCCAAGCAAGCCCAGTATATCTTTCCCTACTCTGAGTCCACTTCAAGAAGGTTTAGTCAGCTAACATTACTAGTCTGGCCTCTGGGACACTCTAGTCAAGGTCAAAAGAAGGCAGTACCCATATACTATGTGGCAAGGAGAACAAAGAACCCCTGGGATAGAAACATAAAGGCAACTGGTGGGTAGAATTTAACTACAATGTCTGATGTCACTTAATTACCTGTTTCACTTGTAGCCCTGAGGATACAGGAAACTTCTTGGTTGGGTACAGTTAAACAGTCTTAACTGGTGGTTATTAGAGACAATGCATGCTGATGCAAAGTAATGAATAAAAGATCTGTACTTCCCAAGTGCCACCTCTTTAGGTCTTGAATTCATATACTTGAGTGGATTAAAATAAAGTATTTCTCAAAGAAATGGTTGATTCACTCCTATTGGTTCCTTCTGGAATGGCAAAAGACTGCCTACTCACCTGAGCAAATTTGTCAACATCCCAGCCTCTCCCTCTTTCCTCACAGGTGAAATAAGAGCAAAAGGCTACCTACCCTGAGGAGTGTTCTGAAGAATAAATGAGCCCTTGGAGCTTGGCGCATTAGGCCCCATTAAAGGAGAGCTACAGGTGATTACACAGAGACTGCAGAGAAGGCAGCAATAACTTACCATTAAATGTAAAAGATAGTTACCAGCCAAGTGACTAGAGAGCATCTGTTAAATATACAGATGAGAAGACTGAATTCACTAAGTATCTGAGCACTTAGTACAAGCTCTAATGAAGCAAGGGACTCTGGAACCCAAGTTCCAATACAAACTCAAACTAGAAGCTGAGGGAAGGATTGAAAGGTAAGAGGAAGAGAGATCACAAAGCACTTGTGGATTAATAAAAAAAAACAGAAAGGATTCAAAAAGGGGCTAGATTTTCAGTGACCTCCATTAGCACTGTTTTGTTATTTCTCCATCAAACGTGTGACTGAAAAGGCCAATTAGCAGACCTTATCCACAGCTGGGAAATGACCCAAGGAAAATGGTCCAGTCCATAGAAAAACAAGGGTAACAGAGAATTAGGTGATGTTATGGGACTAGCCATCACAAGGACAGAAAAACAACACAGCTGTGTAACAATCACCTGTGGAACTTTTTTTTATAGCATGCTTCTGAGACCTGGTGGGTCTGAAGAGAAGCTCAGGCAATCCTATTTGTTAAATGTCAGTAGTGATTCTGAAGCCAACCCCTGACTAGCCTAAAGCAGGAGCAATAAACAGAACACATAACTAAAAAGCTGTTTAGAAATGAGATGTAAACCTGGATCAGATATGCAATCTACAAAAGCTACTGGAATCTAGAGGCCGGGGAGGTAGCTCTGCAGTTAAAGGTACTTGCTTCCAAATCCTGCCAACCTGAGTCTGATTCCCCAAGACCCATTAAGCTGGACACAAACTGGCAGGGGTATCTGTGATCCCAATGTACCAATGATAATGGGAGGCAGAGACAGAATCCAAAGTTCACTTGCCAGCCAAACTGGCATTTGTGTGCAGCAGCAAGAGATGATACAGACACCTGGTGGTTGTCCTCTGACCTCCACATATACACAATGGCAGGCACACACCCATACATGCATGCACAAATAAAAGGAAAAAAAAAAGGTTCCCAGGTGATTTCAACGTTCAGGCAGGTTTGAGTAAGTCAGCAGGTGAGTAGAGAAGAAAAAGAAATGTAAGCTAGACATTCTGAAAGGGCAGTGGGTAGTATGAGAATCACCTGGAGATCAAGCAGGGGCTCACACAAAAGGAGGTGCTCACTCGCATGCATGTATCCTCAAATCACAGGGGATTCTAATGTATACCCCATGTTTGAAAAGCACTGATTGATCTAGGAGACTGGAAATAACTCCAGATGAGAAATGGAGCCCTCAACAGACCAAGGCATCCCTGTCCCTCTTGGCCTGGTGAATACTGACTCAATCTATGAGGCATACTATACATGACCAGAATAAATATGGCTACTCAGGAGTAACCCTAAAGCCACCAGGGCCTTCACATGTGATACTATGACCATCCCTTGCCTCAGAACTCATTTTCCTAGACCACTCACATTGGGCTCCTTCGTACACAACATAAAGCAAGCATGCATTGCCACCTGTCTTCCAGAACTAAAGACTTAGTGTTTTAGGGATCCAAATAAGCCAGGGATAATTAAACATGCAGCACTAAGCACAGTATACAACAGGAATTCTCATTATCAAGTACAAAAAAAGAAACTCCAGTTATTTTCCAATCTAATATTTCACATAATGTCCAGTTTACATATCCCCCATTGTTAACTTTCGTAATACACATGTAACTTGTATTAAACATGTCCCCAAAATAACATGATCAAGTCTACCTATACTTAGTATCAGGAAAAAAAACCACTTAAAAAGAAGTTAGAAATAGTTTTGCCTTGCTATGTTGTACCAATACAACATTAGAACCAGTTACAACAGGAACTGTTCTGTTCAGAATGTTACATTTTTATCTGATCAGATCCAAGCAAATGCATTCCTGTGCATATGACCAACTCATCATCCCATCAGAAATCTCTACGGCAGCACCAGAATTTTCACTTGCAAGATACATGAGGTTTTGTCAAATGGTGACATCTCCTCTGTAATATGAATTTTCAAGATGATATAAAAATGATGGATACATTACACATTTCACAGAGCACAAAGAACAGAAACCTGTCAATGAATTCCAAATTTGTGACAACCTATTTGAAATTTTACACTAAGAGATCTGCACACTTCCCCTAACCATATAAATGTAAAACAGGTAGCAGTGTTTGTACTGGCAAGAAGGAACAAAATAACAAAGTTTGGCTGTTACTTAGTATATTTATTCATAAAGATGATTTTCATCATCATTTCAATTTTTTGATACAGCATTGTAAATTGCCTTCAAAGTGCAACTGATAAACTTGAACTATGTAAAAAAAAAAACACTTCATAACAATGGCATTAGCAGATTACTGCCTCCTCTCCCTGCAACTCAAATTGGTGCACAAATCTTCAACCATACATCACTTTTTTTTTTTTAAGAAACAACTCCATTTCTATTCTAAAGGTCATTCTCAGTGATCTGGATTTCTTCACTTGAACCTCGCTTCTCTGGTTCCATTTCTCACAATGACTTAATAAATGCTTTCCTTACAGACTGTTAGGCAAAAAAAAAAAAGCACCCCCCCCCCGAAAAAAAGGTATAATGAAAATGTTACAAGTCAAGGAGGAGTTAAATACAGCGATTTGTTTCTAATAGTAAAACATGAAAGGGGACACGTCCAAAAGCCTAAAGGGAGGGGGGACCACAATTCAAGTATAGTTAATGTTCATTTAAAACTTCTTAGTTATTAAACTATCTGATCATAATTTTGAATTCAAACTTTTAAACATTACATTTAAATCATTATTTATTACCACACACAAAACATCTTCACATAATAGAGCATGGCTACATTTAACACTCCCATTTCCTTATTGTAGTAGGTAGGATAGAAGCCCAGGATCCAGGGAACAAACTCAGATGTTAATTTTTTTTAACTACCCAGAGCAAAACAGGTTTACTAATCTGTCTTAAAGACCTCACAAAAGGAGTACTAACATGATTAGATTTTCCTTTTTTTTTGGGGGGGGGTACCAGCAACATTAGTGGAAGAGGACAGTAATCGGCAGAGGCAGGCTTTGGGTTTAGGAAAGAAAGCTCTTTCAGGAGAGATTCCATCTGGGCTTGCAAAAGGTCATCTGGAATCGGCAGATCCTCTTTCCTGATTTTCGAGAACACCACTGTATTCTAAACAGAAGCCAACAGAGGGAGGGAAACCTAGCGAGCGCAGTGGCAAAGCTGCGGGCTCTCAAAGTTTTGCTCCACCGACTGTACAGCAGCACCCACTTGGGGTGAGGCACCAGGCGTTGGGGGAGGGGAGGCCGGGCCCTGGGGAGAGGGAGGGAAAGGGCGGCTGGCGGTGACTGACACTTGATATTTGAAGTGCACCTCGGATGTCACTCATTGTTAAGGAGACTCCAGTGCAGACTGGAGATACAAATCAGCCGGTGTTTAATCAGTGCCACAGAACGAACGCGCTGGGCGTTCTTTCCAGGAGCCGCGGGTGGATCTCAACTTTAAAGGTTTTTCCACGGCGACGCTTAACAAAAAGGAAAATAAAAAGACAAGACGTGCACGTACACACACACACACACACACACACACACACACACACACACACACACAATGTACACACATACGGTGTATTCTCTGCACAGCTCCGTGTCCCTCTCCTGCGCGGATTACCAGGCACACCGCATTAACCCGTTAGCTGCCTCCAGATCTAGCGATCCGCAGTCCCGACCAGGCGACTCACGACCCCAAACCCTCACAAAGTTCCCAGCGCTGCGTGCCCCAGGCGGTGCCCAAAGAAACGCCGTGCCCACTCCAGACGGCGCCCACAAAGTCTACCACATAGGTGTGCACCTCAAGAGGTACCTTAGGAGGGATGCACCCCCAGAGTACACCCAAAGAAGGATGTACCCCCAGGGTCTTCGCCCCCAGAGTCACCCAAGGAAGAATGAACTCCGAGTCACCCAAGGAGGGATGCACCCCCAGAGTCCTCCCAGGGTCTCTACCCAAGGAGCACCCCAGAGTCGTCCAAGGGGGGATGCACCCCCAGTCACCCAAGGGGAAATGCCCCCCGAGTCACCCAAGCGGGAATGCACCCCCTTAGTCCTCCCAGGGTCTCCACCCAAGGAGCACCCCAGAGTCACCAAAGGGGAGATGCGCCCCCAGAGTCACCCAAGGAAGAATGAACTCCTAGGCACCCAAGGGGAGATGCACTGCCAGAGTCACCCAAGAAGAATGAACTCCGAGGCACCCAAGGGGAGATGCACCCCCAGAGTCACCCAAGTAGAATGAACTCCGAGGCACCCAAAGGGGGATGCACCCCCAGAGTCCTCCCAGGGTCTCCACCCGAGGAGCACCCCAGAGTCGTCCAAGGGGGAATGCACCCTCAGAAACACCCAAAGGGAGATGCACCCCCAGAGTCACCCAAGAAGAATGAACTCCGAGGCACCCAAAGGGGGATGCACCCCCAGAGGCCTCCCAGGGTCTCCACCCGAGGAGCACCCTAGAGTCCGCGAAGGAGGCGTGAGTCTCTAGAGTTCACCCAAGAAGCTCGGCGCCCTCCGCGTCCACCCAAGGTGGCACGCACCGCCAGGGTCCCCGCAAGGGGCAGTACACCCCCAAGACACCACGCACTCCCCGGGTCCATCCACCAACGGAACCTCCACCCTCGAAGTCCACGCACAGCGCGCCCCAAGGTGTCCACTTCGCGGTCCCCCCAGGCCAGCCCGCGTGCCGCCCGCCTACCTTGCGCCAGCGCGGGGAGCAAGTGCAGCACGAGCGCCAGCAGCGCCCACCGCCCGCCGCGGCCCGGGCTGAACTTCGCGGGCCGCCGGCGCGCGCCGGGGTCGGGGCCGAGGCCGGGGCCGGGGGTCGGCGGGCCGGGCGGACTCCTCGCCCACGGCCGCCCCGGGCCCGCGCGCTCAGGGGGCGCCGCGTCTTCTCCGCCGCCGGCCGCCGAGGGCCGGGCGCCCCGGGCCATGCCGAGGAGCCGCCACCTCCCGGCGCCGCGGGACCGACCGACCGACCGGCCGACGGACGGACGGGCCGAGGGATGCTCGGGACGCGGGAGCGAGCGCGCGCAGTGGCGGGCGCCGAGGGGCGGCGTCCGAGTCCCGGGGCTGGGGGAGAAGTTGTCACCGCCGGGGAGAAATGCCCGACACGTCGCCTCGGCTCCTCACAGCCGCCGCCCCGCGGTCGGAGCCCCGGGGCCCGCAGCGTTCTCTGACAGGTCCGCGAGAGCCGAGGAGCCGCCGCCGCCGCCGCCCCCGCCCGGCGCTGAGGAGAAAAGTGCGCCCGCCCGCACGCCGGCTCTCGCTTCGGCCGGCGACACCGCCGCGCCCCATTCACAGCCCGGCCGCCCGCGCCCGCCGCCCGCCGCTGATTGGCTGGAGGAAGGCGGCTTGCCGCCTGGGGCCCCGCCCCCACGGCGCTCGCTTGTTTTCAAACTCTCCGCGCCCGCCCGCCTGCATTTTCGTGTCGGCCCCAGCGACTTCCCGCGCCCGCTGCGCCCCCTAGGGACCCGCGGCGGGGATTGCAGCCGGCGCCGCCGTCTCGGCACGCGCTCCGCTTACAAGACTCGCCAGCCAGCCGCGGCGCGGGCGTGCGCGGGCAGGGCGGTGCCGCCTCCCTGCCTCCCCCGAGCCCCCTGGAGCGGTGCTGGACCGCTCCCAGGTGGAACGAGGCCAGTTGCCAGAGGGCACAGGTGCAACGGGACCCGAGCTGAAGGCAGGTGGGCACGGCCCTCCTTGCACCCCGGGAGCCGCCCTGCCTGGGCTTGGGTCATTAGGAGGCCAAGTTATAATTGCAAAAGACAAACACGCGCGATCGGCTTTGCAATTCTTAGCACCCCGAGGCAGCACGGGGCTCAGACAGGCTCCTATTCGGAAGAGTGGACGTGGCTTGGGAGAGGTGTCCAAGGTCACGGGCGGCCAACAGAGCTACAGCGCCCAGGCACTTCCCGCCCAGTGATGGTCTAGGGGAAAGGCCTGCTGGGGATGGATCTCCCAGCCAAGGGCGTGGGGAGGGGGGTAGGGATGGGCGCGGACGCTCAGCAGCATGTGGTAAGCATTAGCTGAGTTATGGGGTGAACTAAGCGCTCTGGAGCTAAGAGGCTGGGAATTTTGTGGGAGGAGAGGTGATAGTCCTGGAGCTGCTGGGAGTTGGGAGGTTCTGGGAGGAGGGTGATTGAGTGAGGTCATCTAAGAAGGGAAGGCCATCAGGGCTGGGAGGGTGCCCAGCATGGTGCTGACTCCCTAGAAGACACTTGGTGTTAACTTGCTAGTATTGTGTACTTTTCTCCAGCAAAGACCCCCAAAGCAGGGGCTCCACGGAGTTTATGAGTGGTAGCTACCTCATCAACTCCAGTTTGCAGAGCCTCTGTACTGAACTGCCTTAGTAAGTCTTCCCCATGAAAGAAAATGGGGAAACTGAGGCCCCTAGGGCAGCAGCCAAATGAAGGAGGTGGGTTGGGAAATACATCTGAACACGTCCCCACCACACCCCGTCTTTCCTTTTGTCTTCTTTCCACACTTGCTTAGGAGGAGAAAAAAAAAAGCAAGCAAAAGGTGCCCTGTTCCAGAGAACAATGAAGACTTCTAAGAGGGCACAGGTTTTCAGCAAACAGAAATATGCCTGCAGCCCTGGCATCCTTGAGGACACCTTGGGGAGCAAGGGGCTAGCTTTATTTCTGTTGCCAGCCTGGTGGGTTTCTTAACCTTACAACGTTATATGGGGGGGGTGATAAATGGGAAAAAATCTACGTGGACTGAGCACCCACCAAGCCACAGTCACTAACACAGATGGGGAAACTGAGGCTTGCAGAGATGAAGTGACCTGCCCAAGGTCAAGGAATCAAATCTTGCCATCTCCACATTTAAGCACCCCTCCCTTGCTCAGAGGTGGGGGACAGGGATGTACCCTGGGGAAGCACCCTTGGCTTGAAGGTCTTAACTCTGCTTTTTGGAGTTGTGAAATTTGGACAAAATGCTGATCTAAGTTTCTGGGAAAAGTTAGGAAGAATTCCCATCTCACAGGACTGTTGTAAGAAAGTGAGCTAATTCACACTTAATAAATACTCTTCTGCCTTTCCTCATACCCACACGGCAATGCTTAGGCGCAAAGTACCCTTTCGTTGCCTACCAGCTGTGTTTGCTCTACAGTTAAACTATGCCCCCAAGCCCTCACGGTGTAGGCAGAGATGCTACTCAGACTGCGATCTTGACTTGCATACTCCAGACATCTCCATAGCCTCTTTTGCTGTGATTTACTTTGCAGTTAGCAGAAAGCTTTGTGCAAACTTGTTGCAAATTAGGAAGCCAAGTCAGGATGTGGTAGGTTATGAGCGACAGAAGACATCACTGATGCTAGAAAAGGTCTGGAGACCCTTCAGGGAAATTTTTTATTCCAGTATCATCCTGGGGAGGTAAAGCTCTATTATCGTCTCCATTCTGCAGCTGAGGAAATGAAGCCAGGATGGTTTAATACATGCAAACCAACCGTGCTGAAGCCAGAATGAAAGTCTGGCTCTCCAGAGTCCTGTCCTCAGACGTTTCCCCTGCCAGGCAGGCGTGCCTTTTACAGGACCCATTAGTCACTATCTGGAGGAGTGTATTTGGATCTCTCTCTCTCTCTCTCTCTCTTAACAAAAAAGAATTATGAAGAGAGCCACGCGTGGTGGCACATGCCTATAATCCCCATCACTAGGGAAGTTGAAACTATTGAAACATGTGTTTGAGGCCACCCTGGGCTACATAGTGAGATGCTGTCTCAACAATCCAAAATAGGGGCTGGGGAGGTGACTTGCACAAGCTCCAGAACCTGACTTTGATCCCCAGCATCCACATGAAAAACCAGGCATAGCCACAGGTGACTGTAATCCCAGTGCTGAGGGGAGGGGCCAGAGAGAGGCGGGTCCTTGGGACTCCAGACTGGTTGCTCAGTCTTCCTGAAAAAGGTGAGAACACCAAGATCAGTGAGAGGTCCTGTCTCAAGGAAATAAGAGGACAGTGATAGAGGAGGAAATCCAATGTCCTCCTCTGGTCTCCACATGCATGTGCATGGGGTATGTGCAGCTGAACACATATGTATATATATATATCATGCACACATACTACATACTATAGATGCCAAAAAATGAAAAGACAGCCCCTTTATAGTGCTGGAGAGGAGAGTCAGGAAGGGCTGTAATATTTCTGCCCAAAGTACCAATTAACCTTTCACCTTAACTTTACCCATTTCCACAAGTACTCAAGAAGTAAACATTTTATTTTTGTACACTGTCTTTACAACTCTTTGGCTGTAGACTAAAAGGCCATGCAGTGAGGAGATGCTACTCCATGAAGCTGACTCATCTTTCCTTAAAGAATGAGCTGTGGGCCCTTCAGGGAGCAAAGAGGGATGCAAGCCTGTCATCTCTGCTACTCCAGGGGCACCAGCCTAGGCAATTTAGGGACCCTGTCTTAAAATAACAGATAAAAAGAGGGGCTAGAGGCGTAGCTCAGAGGTAGAGCACCTGCCTAGAATCCCCCAGTGAGGGGCTGGGATGTGACTCAGTGGTAGAGCTCCTGCCTAGAATCCCCAGTGAGGGGCTGGGGTGTGGCTCAGTGATAGAGCTCCTGTCTAGAATTCCCCAGTGAGGGGCTGGGGGTATGGTTCAGTGGTAGAGCTCCTGCCTAGAATCCCCAGTGAGGGGCTGGGGTGTGCTCAGTGGTAGAGTACCTGTCTAGAATCCCCCAGTGAGGGGCTGGGGGCATGACTCAGTTGGTGGGATGTTTACCTAGCATGTGTAAGACCCTGGGTTCAATTTGTAGTACCATGCCACAGTGTCCCCCAAACCACCTCAGTTCCTAAGAGACATGAAAGGACTGGTTAGTGACTCCCAAGGTTGACTTCTCTAGGAATCACTTAGAGATCTTTTTCAGGTTGTGATCCAGTAGCTCAAGGGTTGAAGAGCATTTAAACCTGCTCCCAGGTGAGGCTGATGGCTTATGGGCCACATCTGCAATACCTAGGCTTTAACTGTAACAAGGGAAGCTGACCATGGTGATTCCCACCTGTAATCTCAGCACTCAGGAGGCTAAGGCAGCAAGATGGTCTTGGGGTTTGAGTCCAGCTTGGGCTACACAGTGAGTTTTCAGTACAGAGATCAAGACCCTGTTTCAAAGAAAAGTAACAAGGTGTTCATTCTCATTTCATTCTAATTAATCTGAAGTTATCATTTCTTTGGAAATTATCCTTGATTTCTCTTTAATTAATCAGGGGAAGCCATAATTTATGTTGAAAAGTATGAGACAACCACAGCTCTTTTTTTTTGGGGGGGGGTGCTTCTGGGCTTGAACCTAGGGCCCTGTGTAGGCTATGCAGGTGCTCTACCACTGAGACATACCCCCAGCCCCTCACAGGATTCTAAGCAGTATTTCAACAACTTCATAGGAACTAGTTTATATGGAATCACCTCAACCGTGTTTATTTTATTTTCTGAATGAATACCAAGCTCATAATAGGGTTTCCTTCAAGGCACCTGGAATCATATGCTATTCTGTACTTTTTAATTTTTAAAACGTATACAACAAACTAACAAAGCTTATTTGTAAAAGGCACATGGTCAGGAAGCCAGTAAGTCATTTCTTACCTATATTTCAGAAATGCCCCTCATGGGTTCTCAGTGGTTCTTCTGAGAAAAATAATCCCCAGTCCTATTAGAAGGTAAGTTACAACATGCACCCTGTCCACAGGGATGGGCTGTGCCTCTTCTGTGTGCCAACCACAGCTTTAGTCACATCCTAGGGATTTCTACCACCTGGCTCCTGTGGCCCTCTCCTGATGGCTACCCTCCCTCTGAAGCCTGATGGGTTCATTGTCAGATCTCTGCCAATTGCTAATCCCAGCATCAGCCTCACCTTTGTTCAGTTGCCTGGCAACCCCTTAATGAGCAGGGAGCAGCTCCAGGTGCTGCCTTTGAGTCCCAAAAGGGTGTGTTATCTGCTACTTGAGAGCCCACCCAGCTTCCTTCCAACATTTGCAGGAGCTACAATCTCACGGAATACTCCTATGAGAAAGAGAGCTCCTAGATATAGTACCAAGTACCAAGTACCAATAGTACCAAGTCCCTTCCCCAACAAATGTCTATCAGAGTTCTTTTTGGTTGTTGTTATTTGTTTGTTTTTTGTTTACTGAAGGTAGGGTCTCACTCTAGCCCAGACTGACTTGGAACTCACTCTGTAGTTCCAGGCTGGCCTTGAACTCACAGTGATCCTCCTTCCTCTGCCTCCCCAGTGCTGGGATTAAAGATGTGCACCACTACACTTGGTTAGATTTCTTTCAAAGTATCTCTCAGCTTCAAAGCTTCCTTACATCATGGGTTAAAGGGGTTCTGTTTATTGGTTTGTTTTAAAGAATCCCATACAACACAGGCTGATTTTAAACTCTTGATCCTTCGCCTCATCTGTCAAGTGCTGGGATTACCAACATGCACCACCACACTCGGCCTCAGAAGTAGAGTTCTTAATGTGTAGTTCATGCCCAAGCATCATCCCAAACTATTGAAACATAAATTTGGAGTGGGGGAGGTAGGGAGGAGTCCAAAAAGGCTGCAATTTGACAAGTCCTTCAGGTCACTCCCACTACATATTGAAGTTTGACCATTAGTAGTAAAAATTAATTCCTTCCATCCTTTCCAGAAAGTTTTTATCAGACATCTGATTTGCCCCAGCCCAAGTCCAGGCAAGAGAGAAACAGTGTCTTGTGTGACAAGTGAAACCACCTTGGACACATGTAAGAAGGGGGCGCTACAGACTTAAGGGTCCAGGACAAGTGTTCCCAATGGCTGCACTAAAATCTGGATGAATAAAAACTGAATTTCCGGGGCATAGAGCTTCATGTCTGTAACATCAGCACTTGTGAGGCTGAGGCAAGAGGATTGTCTCAAGTGACAGGCAAGCCTGGGCTACAGGATGAGACCTTTTCTCAAGAAGTCAAAAAGAAGTACAAAAAACATGTGCTCCAGGTAAAGGGACCATCACACGTCAAAAAGCCTGGAGTTTGGCTCTTAGCATAAAAGTGCTGGAGAGAAACATGGAGTTTGGTTTGGATTATGCTAGAGAGGAAACACAGCTTTCTAAGCATGATGGGAAAGTGTTTTACTGCTGAGCCACACCCCACACCCCTCCTCATTGGTGGCAGATCAACTGTTGAGCTACATCTCCATTCCGAAGGGTCTTAAATTGCATAATCAGAAATATGTTTAGAAAACAGACCAGGGACTGCGTTGGGATGGGACAAGACTGGAAGCTAGAAGATCTGTTAGGAAGCCATGACCACTGTTAATTAGACACCAACACTGGCAACTGGGTTGAAAAACAAGAGGCTTGGACTGGAGAGAAAACTCCATGGATAAAGCACCTGCCACTCGTGCCTGAGAACCTAAACTCAGATTCCCAGACCCCATGCAAAAGTCAGAAAGTGTGGAGGGCTTCTGCAATCTCAGCACGCCTACAGCAAAGTGGGAGGCAGAGATGAGAATGTCCCTGAATCTCGTGATTCTAGTTTGACAACTGGACCAGTGAACAGGAGACTCTGCTTCATACAAGGTGAGGACTGACACCCGAAAGTTGTCCTCTGACTCCCACGGGTGCACTGTGGTGCACACACACAAACACACACAGGAAAGAAAAGAAAAAAAAAAGAAATCAAATAAAAAAGGAAGGAGTAGCTTAAGGACCATTGAAGATCCATAGTTATTAATAGATACCTTCGAGGATACTGTCTTATCTTCTGGCTTAGAAGCATCCTGTCTTCCCGGATGGCTGTTCCATTCTGAAGGGAGGGGACCCGAGCAGGGGTGGAAATGCAGAAGATGAGGCAAGGGCCAATCTTGAACCTGTTCAGCCATAAGTATCTGTGAGACATCAGCACAGATAGGATCCGGAGATGTGTCTGGGTTGGAGGGCAGAGCTGAGAAGGAAGATATCTCCACAGCGTCTGCTGCAGCCAAAGCAACAATGTTGAGAATGGAGCACTGAAAAGTGGCCTCTAGATTTAGTGACAAGGATGTCCTGGAAGTCCCTGGTAGGAAACAGCCAGCCCTGGGTGGTAATGAGTAGGAGGTGAAGCTGTGTGATGAGATGGGATTGTTCCCTCCAGAAGGGGCACCGGAAGTGGCTGAGAATCAATAGCTGTGACCTCAAGCCTCTGGGAAGGGAGGTCTGGGGCTGGGGAGATGGCTCAGGAGTTGACAAAGCCTGATGCCTCTGTGCCCATGTAATGTCAGATGCACAAAATGGCATGTGCATCTGGAGATCATTTGCAGTGGTAGGAGGCCCTTGTCATGGTTTGATCCAGGTTCCCCCACAAACAAATGAATGTGTTCTGATAGATTCATCCTCAGCTGATGGCAGTTTGGGTTTATAACCTCGATGAAGCTATGTTGTTGGGGGTGGGCTTATGGGGGTTATAAACCAGCTTCCCCTTGCCAGTATTTGGCACACCTTCCTGCCACTATTTTCAGTGCTGTGGCAGAGGTGATGTCCACCCCTCTGCTCATGCCATCATCTTCCCTGCCAGAATGGAGTCTCCCCTTGAGTCCATAAGCCAAATAAACCCATTCCTCCACAAGCCACTTTTGCTTGGGTTCTTTCTGTGCAGCAACTAGGAAGCTGACCACAACAGCCCTGGAATACTGGCATACCCATTTTCTGTCTGTCTGTCTCTTTGTCTCTGTCTCTCTCTCTCAGACACACACACACCTCTTTCCTCTCCCATCTTTCTTTCCCTTTACCTTTCTCAAATAAGTAAATAAAAAATATTTTAAAGGCGGAGGTCTGGCCTTAGATGCAGTGGATAAGGGATAGAACAGACCAAAGCTTCAGCTTCACTGTAGAAAATATCAGGAGAAACTGTCATTCTCTCTCTCTCTCTCTCTCTCTATCTCTCTCTCTCTCTCTCTCTCTCTCAGGAAGGGGTAGAGCAGGATGTAGAAGCTTTGGAGAAGTTTTACTTTGGAGAAAAGGAGAGATCTGAACAACAGATTCAGGACATCTCTGCACCTGATTTTCACAGAAGCACTTTAATCCTCACAACATTCCCTGTGTGGGAGGAAGCATGTCTTTCAATTATCCCTAGACTCATAATTTTTACTCCTGCAGAGTTGGAGATCCAACCTGGGGCTTCACACATGCGAGGCAATGTTCTACCACTGAACCACACTATTGTACTTACTTTTGCATTACTGGGACAAAGCACCCTACCAACAGTAACTGATGGAAGGAAATGATTTATTTTGACTTACATAAGTAGGGAAACGATAGTTGAGCAGAGGCTGGACATTCTCACCATAGCAGGTTGAAAATAGCAGCAGGAGAGTGAGCAGAGCTCTGGCAAGATGGATCTGGCTATAATACCCCAGAAGCCCACCCCTATCAACACACCTCCTCCAGCAAGGCTTCACCTTCCAAATTGTTACCACCTGGGAATCAAGCACTCAAAACATGTACGTTTATAGGGGATATTTGATTCAAAATCTCCCCACACATACACAGCCCCTCCCTGGACAATTCTAGACAGGAGCTCTACCAATGAGACACACTCTCAGCCCTTCAGATAATCTAAATTAGTTACCAGGGACCACCCAGCCCAAGAGGGCTAGAGCTGAGAGTTGACCCCATAATGCTATCTCCTACTTTTGTGGTGGGGTAGTAGGACAACAGTGGTACAGACAGCACCATGAAAACTTAAAAATAGAAGACATCTTTGAATTTTTTTGTCTGTTTGTTTTGTTTTTCGAGGTAGAGTCTCCCTCTAGCCCAGGTTGACCTGGAATTCATTATGTGGCATCAGGCTAGCCTAGAACTCACAGTGATCCTCCTACCTCTGCCTCCTGAGTGTTGGGATGAATTTTTAAGTCAAATGAAAAAATTTCATCCCTTTGAGGGCAAAACCCAAAAATGATGGGCCCCTAGGACTGGGAGACTTGAGACTGTCCCCAACACTTATAAAGCCTAAATAAAATATCTACCTGAGGTTTTGAGCTCCTCTATGCCATCCTTCAACATCATTATACATGCCCTGACCTGTAACCAGCCTTTCTTTAGGGTTCACTCAATGGTCCTCGTTCAGTACTCTGAAGCTATATCCAAGTTGACACCATGCTCCCCTTGTGCCCAAAGTATCACAAGGGACACTGTAGATAATAAACATACATTGGAAGGATAATTGTTGGGAGGAGCTCCAGTTGAAAAGGGTGGGGACTGTTTTAACCCAGCTTCACCAGCAAACTGAGCTTGAATCTAGATCCCCAATTACCAATTTTAAATAAGCAGAAATCCCTGTGCAGGCTTCAGTTTTTGTCAGCCAAAGTATGTAAAACAAACATTTTGCTTGGATCACAGTTTTCAGGGATGAGAAATTCAGTCAGGGCTTAGAGGGGGATAGGTGGGAACTGGAATTATCTGGAATGTCTTCAAACCCATGTCAGGCACATGTGCTGGGTTATGTGCTGACCCTTTTTAACCAGATGTGCTGGTGACACTGTTCCATGTGACTTGAGTTTGTTATGGGTTGAATGTGAAATGTTCCCAGTAGGCTCATGTGTTTGAACACTTGGTCCCCAGCTGCTGATGTTGTGTGGAGAAGTTTTGGAAGCTTTGAGACTGTGGCCTGGTTAGCAAAAATGGATCACTAGGGGGAGGGGCTTGGATGTGATATCACTTCTGGTTCACACCCAAGCTTGTTGGTTTCTAGTCAGCCATGATATTAGATGCAGTGACTGTAAGCCACCCAGCTACCATGGTGGGCTGATATCCCCTGAAACCTTCCTCCTTTAAGTTGTTTCTGTCAGGTATTCTGTCCTAGCAATGAGAAAAGTGACATAGGCTTCCTCACAACATGATGACTGAATTATGAGAAGGCATATCTAACAGAGTACCTGGAAACTGCATGACGTTTTCTCACTCGCTTTGGTGGTCACACAGCCTTGGCACCATTGTACTCCAGTGAGACTCCACCGAGTCATGGAGACTAGCCCAGATGCAAGAGGATGGGGTGGGAGATGCTACTCGTTTTGTTTACTTGGCTGGTCTTGTAATTTTTCTTTATTTGTGTGTGTATGTGGTGGTGATGTGTGTGCATTGGTGTGCACATGCCATGGCACATGTGTGGAGGTTGATCCTCTCCTTCCACCTTGTGTGACACAGGGTCTTTCTTGGTTTTTGCTGTTGAGAAGGCCAGACTAGCTAGTCAGCTGAGCTATGGGATTCTTCTGACTCCGCTTCTCATTGTCATAGGTACATTGGAGTTACAGAAACATGTGTCACTTTACATGGATGTAGGGATCCAAACTCCAGTTGCAGGCTTACAGAGCAAGTCCTTTTAACCATGGAGACATCTCCCCAGGCCCCACTAGGTTTACTTTTTTTGTTTTGTTTGAGACAAACATCTCATTCTGTAGAGCAAGCTTACCTAGAACTCACTCTGCAGGCCAGGCTGGCCTCAAACTCATGGCCATCTCCTGCCTCAGACTCCCAAGTGCTGGTACTTTTACAGCCTTGAGCCAGCATGTCTCGCTGAAAGTCTACATAGTGAGATCCTGTCTTGATAAAATCAAATTAAACAAACAAAAGTTTCCTTAGCATCTAAGGATCCTAAGAATAGCATATCTCATTCTGTAATAAATAATGAGTCAACCATATGTGATAAGTTATATTTCAGTGTAGAGGTGGTGTTGGTATCTGTCGTCCCCCCAACCCTAGATGAGGTTGAGCAGATGTTTGGCAACTTGTGCTAAATGTGGTTGGCTAGTTTTAGTAAGGCAGCCACCTCCTAGCCCCTCCTTTCTCTGTCTTTCCTCTGCCTCCTCGTCTCAGAGGACACCACATCAGAAGCAGCCTCTGGCTCAGCTGGCTTCATCCTGGGACTAACAGTGGCACTGATGAACATTTGACAGGAAGACAGAAAAGGACAAAATGTTAAAGCTGGAAGGGGTCTCAGAAACCATCCAGTTCAACATAGTTATTTATCCTGATATCAGCCAGAAAAGCAAGAAATGTACAACAGACCGTTCCAGTTTGCCAGAACAAGCCATTATAGGTCTCTCATCCATGAAGTTGCCTGAATCATTTTTGAAGCTGTTTGTATTTTCAAGCCTGTACCATTTCCATAAATCTGCTACCCATGGTGTGAGGCTCCGGCAGGGGGACAGGGTTTAATAGAAAGGCATGTGAGAAAAGCCTCGCAGCTGCTCCCTCACAGCCCGTGAGCTCTGGAGGAGTCCACAGTGGCAGTCCTGGGCTAATGTCAGGTCAACATGTTATGCAGAAATGGGAATGGCTGGCCAGCACTGGGCTAGCCTGGCTGTCACTTCAGCAACATGTTCAGAGTCTGGTGATGCAGTTTAAGAGGTCCAGCTACACCCTAGAGCAAGTCTCCTGAGAGGCTTAGCAGAACAAAGGGCATGCAGACCAAAATCAAGGCCTGAAGTGCATCTTGGAGCTGTTTTAAATACCGTGTGGGCAAGCTGTGAAACTTCACTGCAAAATTAGTGGGTAGACCCTATCCAGTGGCCATTGGCAATTCGGTTTTAGAAAGAACTTTCGAACATTTGAAGCATTCTTTTGAAAATAGGCTATTTTTTTTGCATGTGTATGTGTGTGTTTGGTGTGAGTGCATGTGTGTGTGTATATGTGTGGGTGCATATGCGTGTGGGGGCCAGAGGTTGACTATCACCCTCCACCTTATTTATAGATACAGGGTCTCTCCCTGAGCCCAGAGTTCACCTATTCATGCAGTCTAACTAGCCAGCTTGTCCTGGAGATCTGCAAGCCTCCACCTCCCAAGGTCTGGCACATATCACCATATTTATCACATATTTATGGGGATCTGAACTCAGGGTTTTAAAAAATTATTTATTTATTTATTTGAGAGAGAGTAAGCAAAAGAAAGAGGCAGACAGAGAGAATGGGTGTGCCAGGGCCTCCAGCCACTGTAAATGAACTACAGATGCATGAGCCATTTTACACATCTGACTTTCCGTGTTTACTGGGAATCAAACTTGGTCCTTCTGCTTTGCAAGCAAATGCCTTAACTGCTAAGCCATCTCTCCAGCTCTGAATGCAGCCTTTCATGTTTGTGTGACAAGCGCTTTGAAGCACTGCACAGGAGACAGTTTTCTGGGTTAGGTAGATCGGGAAAAGAAACCTTGGTAATATAAGATGGGGAAGGGGGGGCAGTGACCTCCTTCCTGGCCTGACAAATTTTCCCACCGCTGGACACCATAAACCAATCAGTGCCTCTTAGCTTCACTCAAGCCAACCAATCGCATATTGGGGAGAGTGGGCTTTCCCCTCTCAATAAAGGTTCAGTTCCCACAGAAACTGAGGTATTTTCTAGCTCTGGAAGCCCCCGCTTCTGTGAGGAGTTTGCTATTTATTTTTCCTTTCATTCCTTCTTATTCTAAAATAAACGCTATTCTTTTAAAATAGTTTCCTGCTTTTTAACTTCTTAATTGGCAGAGAATGTGAATCCAGAACCCCTAGACAGTATCAGCTTTACTGACTGAGCCATCCCCCAGCTATTTGGAAATAGAAATATTAGTAACTTCTCTATCCATGGAGCAAATGGGAGACCAGATATCCAGTTTACAGGGTTGCAAAAGACAAGGGAAAACACAAACAGAGGGTTGGAGTCATAAAGTTAAGATTTCTCTTCACTTAGAACTCTGAGATGCTATCTGTCTTTCTATGGAATTTATTAGTATGTGTGTTGTCCTAACAAGGACTCATGTACTTTTACTTATCAGAGACCCAGCATGGAAATAACTGAACTTCCTCCATATATAGATGAACCAGGAAAACTTTGGGTGCACCCAACCACAGGGGTGACTCTGAAAACACAGAACTGAAGGAAAGAAGCCAGACACCAGGAGCCAGGGGATGGCTCAGTGGTTAAAGGTACTTGCTTGCAAAGCCTGCCACCTGGGTTCAATTCCCCAGGACTCACAGAAATCCAGATGCACAAAGTGAGCCTGCATCTAGAGTTCATTTGTAGCAGCAGAAGATGTCAATCTGTGGTAGTTTGTGATAATGTAAACATATGGCCCCATAGATGCAGATGTTTCATTCAAATTGAGTTTGCAAATTCAGCCCCTAGCAGGCAGATTCCTGCTGGGAGGGGGCAGGGATGGGGGAGCATCGCTGGGGGAGGATCTGATTGGTGTAGATTGCCCAATGGTATACAGAGCAGTTGGAGCTCTGCTGGTGTGTGCTTGTTACCGTTTTCTGGCTGTTTGTTGTTGTTTTTCTTTCTCTGCTTGGATTTATGAAAGGGAGCCAGTTTCTTCCTCCATTGATGGAACTTCTCCTGAATTTGCAAGATGAAATAAACCCATTCCTCTCTAAACTATGTCTGGTTGGATATTCTTCCCAGCAACGTGGAGCTGACTATTGCACTGTCCCTCTCTGCTCACAAATACATAAATATAAATACTTTTAAAATTAAAAAGAAACAAAACACCAAGATGTACATGTGAGGGTCTAGGCAAGCACATGTGCAGGTTTCCTACCACTATGATGAATACCTAAGAAACTCAATTTTCAAAGAGAAAAGTGCTGGGCGTGATGGTGGCTGCCTTTACTCTCAGCACTTGGGAGGCAGAGGTAGGAAGATTACTGTGAGTTCGAGGCCAGCCTGGGACTACAGAGTGAGTTCCAGGTCAGTCTGGGCTAGAGCAAGACCCTACCTTGAAATAAACAAAAAATAAAATAATTAAACTAAAAAGAGAAAAGTTTTATTTTTGCTCGGAGTTTGGGAGCTTTCAGTCCACCACGAGTGGACCATGCTACTTTTGAGCCTGTAGTGAGGCCGCACATCCTGGTGGGAGTGTGTGGCACAGGACAGACACTCCATTTCTAGGATACAAAATAAAACAAAGACTAAGGTGTCATAATCTCTTTCAAGAACATGTCCCCAGTGACCTAAGCACCCCACCTACTGGGCCCCAACTCATAAAAGTTCCACTTCCTCCCAAAAGCATGCTGTATAGCAGTTTCCTCTGAATTGAAACATTCTCTCCTGGAGGGAGGCTGAAGACCTTGAGATTCAGGACTTGAGCAGTTCAGAAGGTTCACAGGGCCCCTCCCCTAGAAGGGAATAGAACACGAAATGATTGCTGAGAGCTAGACCCTCCCACCATCCCATCAGCCTGCAGGTGGTGCTGGGAGCGTCAGGAATGCAGTTTGGGGAGTTGTCATCCATGCTGGGGGCCCTTTCTGGTGATTCAGCTGCCTTTGAGTCACCTGTGCTCTGTGTAAGTATCTCCCACCCCCAAACCCTGTAAGAGACCCCAGTAAACTTGGTTAACCAAGCTGAATGTTCATCCTTTGGTCCCCATGTGGGATGCCCTATCTGGGATCACATCACCCCAGGAGAAGTTCACACAGCAGAATACCACCCTGGGTACCAAACCTTTATTGCATAAACCATTGGAGGACACTTAAGGCCCAAATTGACCAGTGATGAGAGACAGTGACTACTTAAGATGGAAGGTGAAAGCGCTTGCATTTGATGGGGCAGCAGGGAACAGTGGATCTGGCCCATAACTTGATAGCAATGATAATTACCTGGCAGATAGATTTGTCAAAACTGTACACTCATGTAGGTATGTTTAATTGTATTTAAATTTTACTAAAACAAAGCTTTTGTTGTTGTTTTTTAAGATAGAGTCTCATGTAGCCCAGGCTGGTCTAAAACTCACTGTAGCTGAGGATCACCTTCTGCCTCCACTTCCCGAGTGCTAGGATTCCTTTCTGACTGGGAGAGTTACGGGGAACCCTGTGTATGGAGAAGACAGCAGAAGGTATTTCAGAAATCATAGAGGTAAATGACCTGTTAGTGTCTGGTGGTACCCTTCCTGGTAAAGCTGGGCACTGTGTCCTTGTCTGGGCTGCAATGTTCCAGCATGAGCACACAGTTCCTCTTCAGTCTCATCCTTGGCTCAGGGTTTTGTGACTTCTTTCCCACTTCCTGTCCATGCACTCAGCCCTGAAGCCCTCCAGTCCTTGTCTCCACTACTCAGAAAGGCCCAAGGTCATTGCTGCATCACAGACATGCACAGTTCCTTCCAGGTCACTTTCCAAACATTGCTCATGTTCCCTTCTGGTTTCCTCCAGCTGACACAGCTCCTGTCAGATTAATATTTCCTTTTCTATGCGTGTTTATGTGCATGCTCGTGTGTGTGCATCTATGTGGAGGTCAGACAACCTGTGTCATCCTTAGGTATGCCATCCTCCCTCTTAGAGACAGGACCTTTCATTGGCTTAGAGCTCACCAATTAAGCTAGACTAGCTAGCGAGCTCCAGGGATCCTCCTGTCTCTGCCTTCCCAGCATGGGTTTACAGGTACATTCACCACTCTCAGCATTTTATGTGGTTTCTAGGAATTGAACTCAGGTCCTCATGCTTGTAAAGCAAGCTCTTTACCCACTGAGCTATCTCCTCAACTCCCCAGAGCCACCTCTTTCTCATCCCTATATCAGTACCATTTTCTTATCCATTTCATCAGCCCATACTATGCTAACTAAAGATATAAAAATGGATATTTTTCAAGTGTATGTGGAGTGCGTGTGTGTGCATGTGCGTGTGCATGTGTGTACATGAGGGTGCCTGTGTGTGTATGCATGTGGGAGTATGTCTATGTATGTGCTCATGGAGACCAAAGGTTGAGATTGGGCATCTTCCTTAATTACTCTCCTTATATTATTTTTCTGAGGCAAGGTCTCTCATTTGAGCTCTTCAATTCAGCTAGTTTTAGCTAGCCAGCTTGATCCAGAGATTCCCTGTCTCTGCCACCTAAGTACTGGGATTACATTTATATGGGTGTTGAGATCTGAACTCAGGTCCTCACACTTGTGCAAGGAGCACTTTCTAGATGGAGCCATCTCCCCAGCCCCTAAACAGATTCAGATGTAGATCCCTGCCCAGGGCTTTTGCACATCTAACACGTCATTTCCACATGTTTCCTCTGGACCACGAGCTGGGTGACTCCCTCCAAGAGCTGTCACCAGGTCTATTTTCCCAACCAAAATAATGGCATTTGCTCTTACAGTCTTTCTTTCCCTTTGGAGAGGGACAATTATGCTATTTACTTTGAGTCCCCATCTTCCCTAGAGCAGAAGTGACATCCATTCAGTTGTTCTCAAAGTCCTTGCCAGACAGTATCCCATGAGGCTCTCTTTCACCCACTTCCTGGGCCATTACAAGGATGCTGTCAAGGCCACAGTGTCTTATGTATAGAGAGGACCACAGAGACCAAGGCAGATATTTTGCAAAACCTCTTCTAACAGAGGAACCCCTGCTCCATAAAACCTCATATGCATATTTCATTTCATAAGGTTGTTTTAATGTGTGTGCATGCATATGGTATATGCACATGTGTGTGCAAATGAACATGCCCTGTGCACACCTGTGGAGTTCAGAGGAAGACTCTGGGTACCTTCTTCTATCACTCTCCCATCCCATTTCCCTGAGACAAAGTCTCACTAAACCTGGAGCTCCATGGATTTTATTAGAACAACTGCCCAGCAAGCCCCAATGATCATCCAGGCTCCGTACCTCTCAGCGCTAGGGTCTCAGGCATATGTTGTCATGCCCAGCTGTTTACAAGAGCTCTCAGGATCAAACTCAGGTCCTAATGCCTGTGCAGCAAGTGCTCTTATCCACTAAGCCACCTGCCCAGCCCCACAGTTATTTATCTTGATGCCCACTCTCTCTCCTGCACTTTTGAAGGTCCTTGGAACTTATCAAGGAACCAAAGTTCCAAGTCTCTGGAACTAAATTGTGGGGCAGGAGGAGGGAGGGGAGAAGAGGACAGACAGAGCAATGTGCATGATAAATAAATCCCATTGCATATGATAACTGTGGTGCATAAAGGAGAGTAGACTATGGAAAACTACCCTGTGAAGAAAATGGCATTCAGGAAAAGAAGTGTGAGAGGTGAGGGTTTGGAGTTAATGGGGTGAGCATGTTTTGGGCAGAGAACATCAATGACAAAGGGCAGTGTTAGTTACATTCGCATCATTTGAACAGAAACAACTTAAGGGAGGACAGATGTATTTTGGCTCATGGTTTCAGAGGGATTTTAATCCATCATGTCAGGCAGCTCCATCTGTGGTAGTGGGGGTACATGACACAGGCTTGTTCACATTATGACAGACCAAAAAGCAGAGAAAAAAGGATAGAATCTGAAGTGACCAAAACTTTCAAAGCATCACCTTCCAGTGACTTTTGTTTTTTGTTTTTTGTTTTGGTTTTTCAAGGTAGGGTCTCACTCTAGCTCAGTCTGACCTGACCTGGAATTCACTATGTTGAACTCAGAGTAATCTTCCTACCTCTGCCTCCCGAGTGCTGGAATTAAAGGCATGTGCCACCATGCCTGATTCCAGTGACCCATTTCTACCAGCCAGGCTCCAGCTCCTGAAACTTGCACAACTTTCTGAATAACACCACAGGCAAGGGACCAGGCACCAAAAATATGAGCCTTCTGAGGGACATGTCCTATTACAACCATAAGAAACACTGCCTGGAAGGTTCTGAGAGCCATGAAGAGGTCACAGTGGTGGAGCAGAATGGGAAAAGGTGAGGGCAAAGTCCACAGAAGAAGGTCTTCCAGGACAACAGGGATTTCAGCTCTGGCGACAAGGTTAGTCAGTTTTATGTTGCTTTGATCAAATTCCTGAGAAAATAACTCAAGGGGAAGAAGAATTTATTTTAGCTCCCAGTTTCATGGAATGCGGCTGGCCCCATTCAAGGTGGCTCTTCCCACCTCAGTTTACCTAAAAACCCTTCACAGATATGCTCTAGGTGATTCTAGACCCCATTAAGTTGACAATATTAACCATCCCAGGGAGAACATCAATGTCTCTCCGGATCAGCAAGATCCTCCATTATCAAAACATCAACATAAGAAGATGTGATTGTCACACAGTGGTTCTCGTTAGTGTCCTTCAGGGAGTTTTAGTAAGAGTGACCCTTGGGCTGGAGAGCTGAATCAGCAGTTAAGGTGCTTGCATGAAAAGCCTAATGACCCGGGTTCAATTCCTCAGTACTCACATAAAGCCAGATGCACAATGTGGTACATGCATCTGGAGTTTGCAGTGGCTAGAAGCCCTGGTGTACATTCTCTCTCTCTCTCTCTCTCTCTCTCTCTCTCTCTCTCTCTCTCTCTCTCTCTCTCTCTCTCTCTCTCTCTCCTTGCAAA